>NXFV01000087.1:0-34692 GCA_002803225.1 Gamarada debralockiae | reverse complement strand
CCTGCATCTTGCGAAAGTATGGTAACATGCAAAGGAGAAACACTTTCCACTAACAAATGAGAGACCGTAAACCTGTCCCTTGAATAAGCAAGGTAAAATGCAAGGGAGAAACACTTAGTCCAGTAATAAATGAGATATGTGCAAGCAAGCTGTTGGCGATTCTCAATACCCGGACATTGGCTGCAGCTGGGGAAGGAGCGTGGTGGCGGCACAGTGCTACCCTACCCCGCTGTTGCTCGAGCTGACTACTTGACCTTGACTTCATAGTCCTGTTGTTTTGTAACTATGAATTGGTTCCTATGCAGATATCCTACTGTTACCAGGGTAGAGTTGGAGCGTTTCCCGGCTACTTGCTTCCGATCCTACCAATCGAAAAATTTGGTTTAGAGGTCTCCATCCTCGTATGCTTCACCTCTCCAGCTGTTCCATGGTATTCTCGTAAGGATCAACCAACAAGTACGGTTCTACCAACAAGTACAGTTCCACCAACAAGTAAGGTTCTACCAACAAGTACAGTTCCACCAACAAGTAAGGTTCTACCAACAAGTACAGTTCCACCAACAAGTACAGTTCCACCAACAAGTAAGGTTCTACCAACAAGTACAGTTCCACCAACAAGTAAGGTTCTACCAACAAGTACAGTTCCACTAACAAGTACGGAAACCTAAAACACTAGTTTTGTAAGTATTAAGCAGATGCAAAGAAGAGTCAACCACAGAAGACGAATAACGAGGACCGAAAAGCCCCTAAAATATAGCAGAGGATAGGAATAATACAGGCAAATTCGAAACGTACATCCTATAATTAGCTCCGTGGGTAGAGAATACTATATTAACTATTCTATAAGACTATACGTTACAAGTAAACTTTTACTACTTCGGCGACTTAGGACCATATTTTATAAGAGGAATAGGGTGCTATAAGTGACATTAGTTTTGTAGACAGTATATAGTATTTAGAGGGGTTTATTGTACTTATAGTATAGCTTTTAGGGAAATAAACCTTAATTTGAGCCCATACCATTTTGGGCTCTTATAAATTTTTGCTCCACCCAGCTCGAAATAAACCAGTGTTGGTTAAACCTGCCGTATTGATTTTAGCTTGTATTTGCTTCTTCCTCTAGGATAAAGGGCATATACCCCGATCAATTGCTTGTATTAAATAGTTTAGACTATTAGTTCCATCAAACTCTATAGTAGTTGTAAAATCATTGCATCACAGGGAGGTGCTCCTGGCAGTACTGTGCCCCTTACCAGACGTCAGCCCCCTTATTTCCCAGATTTTTGAGGTTAACTGGCCTTCCCTTGTGCCTGATCTGCACTATAACTTTTTAATTGAAGTTCTGGAACACTGTTCTCGACACTCAGTTTCTCCTACGTTACAAAGACCACGGTCATAAGTCATGAGAATAGGGGGTATTACAGAGTGCTAAGCCTGTAATTGAGCCCTGTAATTTCCCAAGATCCCTATAAGCCCCCTATTACAATTGGACGAAAGCCTGTAGGGTAATTTCAAATGTTGGGCTGTGAATTTTTGGCCAATCGCTTCAGGGAGCTTACAGGGACCCTAGCCTAAATTATAGAGAGATTACAGGGTGGTTTGAGACATTGCAGGGCCATTTGACAGGGCACCATTGATTTCAGGCTTAAACTCATGACTTTTGACCATGACCTCCATAGGCTTTAAGTAAAGCATTACACTATTCAAGGGGACAGGGGACAGCCTCGCTTCAACTACAGTATACCTCTTCCTTCCTTGATTTTTACCTTCACTGACATCGCATTATACTGATTCTTGTTTAATCAACAGAATATCATACTTCAATTACCTTCTGATTAAAAGGAACCTTCCATTAATACAATAATCAGGACAGTTTTATAGGGACCCACCCCTAATGTAATGTTTTTACGACTCCATAGAGATTTGATAAATGCCATAGTCCAATTCAGAAAACGTCTAATTAATTGATGAATTAGATTATTTAATCTATCAAATTTGATGAATTAGACGTCAAATTAGTCAATCCCTCGGATTGATGGTTGCCATGGAACAGAGCCGCGAACGAGCGCAAACGATCCCAAGGAACTAAATGCTGATATGAGTAGGGTTTTTGAATGATAGCAAGAATCTACAACGACACAGAGGAACCTTCAGTCTGGGAAAGATTTATTGATTAATTTGTTACCAATGATAAGACTACCTGGTGGTACAGCGGGTATTGTTCTGGGCCTCATGTTATTAAATTACACACGACTTCGCCGCAACTCTACCTGACCCTGACTTCATGGTCCTGTTGTTTCGTGATAATGAATTGGGCGATAAAGGTACTCTAATGATAATCTCTTCAATCTAAGGACAAGCAAGCTGTCTGAGCGAATGTTCAATTTCAAAGAATGATAGAGTTACGAAATTTGCTCGGACAACTGCTTACTTTGGAAATTGGACAACAAGGGTGGGTGGCATGGTGCTGGGATGCTTCATGTCATTGGAGAAGGAAAATACAGAGTGGTGCTGAAATACGCTACCATGATTTTCCATCTTCGTTCACTCATGAAAGTACCGCCTCCAGACCGTAAGAGATTCCGTTTCCGTCCAATTCCCACTTTCCGTTAGACACAGACTAGAAGAGTTGCAAATTGTTTCTCGATATGGTACAGCTCAGGGCCATGAAGACTGGGAGCAGTGGGAGGCTGAGGTAGTGATGGATAGGGGAGCCTTAGCGCTGCAGCGGTAGGAGGAGCTTGCGGCACAGAAGGAAGAGCTCGCGCAGCTAGCTGTGGGTGATCAGCAGGGCCCGTTAGAGGTCGTCGACGCGGACCACCCTGAAGACAAGGAAGTCACCGAGGCTCTGCCAGCCACGCAACCCGAGATCGCCGAGATCGATGAGCACCGTTTTCAACTGCTTCCGATCAATGTCTAGCACTCCCTTATTTCATTAGCTTCCCGGAATGCCAGTCCCTCGACTCCATTCAGTCCGGCACTGGACGGCGAGCCTGACTCGGAAAAGCTTGATGAGAAGCGTGGACGCCAGAACACACATACAGAAATCAGCAGTCATGTCCCCAATTCTGTCAACATCGATACAGCCGACGAGGACGACGAAGGTTCACAACCTGCAAAGCGGCGGAGGCCATCTCCAATATGCAATATGCTATATGCCTCTAATTTCTCCTTTTTAGCATAACCCAAAGCCTGGCCTCCGAGAGCTTCACAGCTTGGAGCAATCTGAGATTGGCGAGCCGCCCCTAGAGGCTCATCAGGGGTATATCTCACCAGCAAATGACAAGCACCACTATACTCCACCCACCTCCCTCAGTCCTTCAGTAAGGGTAGAGACAGCACCAGTTGCAGAGTACAGGGAGTGGCCTTTCCAAGGTTTTCTGAAATGCGTCACGATTGGCAATCAAACGACATACAATCTCGAGTTTACACTACCACGTATCCCCGAGCACTTGAACCTCTTACTCCATTCGGAGGTTTCAAGTGCTAGCTGTAAGGAGTCAACAGAGGCTGTAGCATTTCACCGGGTCGCTAAGTCTCGCTAGCCGGGAAAGGAGCTGACGAAGAAGGAAGAGAGGCGATTGGCCAAGATGATCGATGAAGACAAGGCCTGGATGAAGATAGGACGACGTTTCCCGGGCCACACTTTGCAGTCATTGAAGGAGAACTTCAAGGAGCAAGGAGGAAAGCCTCGAAAGCAGGGGCAAAAGCCCGGTATGGGAGTTGTGGCGATATGATGGCTATATATGACAAATTTCACAATTTTACAGCAAGGACCAACAACTGCTGCTACTGATTGAGGTTACGACCTCTTTCAGCTATCTTGCCCGACTCATCAAGACTGTTGGCCATGCAAGACGCTGGGGCAGCACTCTTGACTGGTTGCAGCCGGCACATTATCCCAGTCCTCATCCTGTAAAAACAACTTCCGCAGTGCGCACGCGCTGGGCCATGGAATAGCGCAAAGTCAAATGAGCTTCCTCCCACAGTAGATAGCCAGAATCTCAAGCTCTATGCGCCTACTTGTCCCTGTGTCTGTGCTGGGACGATTGCCTGATGAGGACCTCATACTTCTATCGGCCAGTCCTAACGCGGGAGCAGGGTATGGTAGAGGCAATCTATTAAACCTTTCTTCTATTTACTAGTATACCGGCAGTGTTCCAAAGCCTAGTATCTAGTATAAAGCTAGGAGCTCTCTCTTGTATATTACTCTTTTCTCTCTTAATTACTAGTTATAAGACTATAATTCTCATAATGTCTCTCCCTATAACTACTATCCCTAATAGTAAAGACAAGCAAAAAAGGGAGTCTGTAATAGAACTAGGCTCTGAAGGAACAGGCTAGGCTATGCAGACCCTGGAGGAGTAATATCAGCCTGCAGGAGCCTAGAAGGATCGGAATTAGAGTCAGCAGCCAGTACAGCTGCCATATGAAGTATAAGTAAGGCTTGCCAACCCTACTTGAAGAAGGGCAAGCTTGAGTTTCGGAAATCAGATCGTACGAAAGCTCAGGAAATACAACCAACACTCCTCCATTCGCTGAACTGCTACTCCTCTGTTGTATTGTGATCCCTCCTGTTGCCCTCCAGCTACCTGCAGCTGTTACAGAGTCACTAGTATGACAGTTCTGGCGAATGTCACCTGATCGCGCTGCCTGTGCGTAAGTCACGCGTCTGTGCACTGGCGCGTCCTAGAGTTATATTAGATTTCATGTACTTAGAACCTTTTCTCCTTGTTGATAATTCTAAGAATAGAGAGTACTGCTTGATTTACATTGCTTGAGTGCCCCCTATCACATTATTATTAACCCTCTAGTTAAGGCCAAAATATCATGTCTATACTTATGTTTATACTTATATTTATGTTTACGCCCTGATACTCTACCCTTGATTTTTTACCTTACTTCTAATAACACCTGAGTCATACAACCCTTACGATTTCTATATACCTTTATATCCATCCACAGACATAGATACCCTTTGTCAAGAGTTCTCTGCTACTATCACAGAATTACAAGTCGAAATACAGCGATAGTATAACAAGTGTCATGCCTCAGTTAATAGGGGAGCAGGGAAACCCATATAAAGAGTAAACCCAGGTTAATTGGTAGACTAGATACAAGAATCTAAAGCTAAGGAGAGAAGAAAGTAAAAAGAGAATATAGAAGTACTAGTATATATAGACTGTAGGAGGCTAGAAAAAAGTTAGGGGTTTGCAAGATCACTAATGTTTCATGAAATAGAGGGGCTAGAGCTTAGCTAAGAGGCGGCCGGCGATCTGCCAGGGGGTCGCAGACCCAGGCCGTAACAACACGCGAGGGTGCCTGGCGTAGCAACAACAGTAATGAGGGCGATAGGGGCAGCAGTGGCACGATGAGCGGAGGTTGTGACAGCAGTGGGGGGAGCAATAGCGGCGGCGCGACAGCGAGGAGAGGGAGCGGCGGCAGTGGTGGTGGCGGCGGCGGCGGCAGCACTCTATAATCAACAAGTCAGCTAAGCTCAGGAAGTTTAAACTAGTCAATAAACTAAGACAAGCTTGACCTATCAATACAAGCTTGTAAACAATACCCAAGGGACTTACCTTCTTACCTTGACAAGGGACACGAGCGGCACGAGCGACCGCTATACGCGCGCGAAGCACAGCTCTACTCTTCTTTAGAGGCATTATTATTGTTATTATTATTGTTGTTGCTATTGTTGTTATTGTTATTATTATGTTCCCTAGAGCTCATCTCACACGATCCTCTATTAACAACGGAGCTCGGCAGTTAAGTTTTTCCTGTTAGGATCACTTAACTAGGGGGCGTATCACGAAGCACGGTGTTCCCACATGGCGCTGCAGGAAGTCACATGCTCTAAGTGCATACATATATCTCTTATGTTCCCTTACCTTTCTAGAAATCAGACAACGCTTCCCAATTCAATTCCTATGCTCTGCAACCACAGTCCGTGATAGATAGTCTAAAAACTGGTCATATATTACGTCTTAATACAGTCAAACCTGGCTATATCGGAACGCTGTATATCGGAATCCTCGTTATATCGGCGAGAAGTTTCGGACTCGTCGAATTTTAGGTGAGTATATCGGAATACCTCCATATAACCTATATCGGAATGAAAACACTAAAAATTTTAGTGTATTCCGATATAACAAGGTAAGCAAAACAGGTGAGAGAGACTAGAATATAGGCGTTTTGGCCTAAATATTTGGGCAAAAGTCAGGATTTCTGGGCAAAATCTAGGTTTCGGCCTAATTATCCTGATTGCGTGTACCTTGATACATCGGAATCCTGGTTATATCGGAATAAAACCCTCTGATTTTTCATTCCGTAATAACCAGGTTTGACTGTACTACTGGAAACACTGATGGTCGCGCTAAGCGAACCGAGGCACGTGCAGTTAGCAAGCGGTGGAGGCTATGTAAAACAGCGACAAAACTAGCAGAATTTTGCGGCCCAAACCGTACTACTCTGTCATATGGTATAATAAAGCAAGATAATAATTTTTTTTAGAAGTTTTAATCTTTATACATAATCTTTACCTAAGGAATATTGGTTTGTGAATCAAACAAGGGGTTCGTTTTTCACAATATCGCTTCTGCGCTGCGCCACTCTTGGTCACATTTAGGCAGCCAGACCAACTCCCACTCCCTCTTCGTATCGAATCGAAATTCCTTGCTCAGCCCATAACTTTGACTTCTTTGAGGACCAGAAAAAGGCGAGAATAAACCTAGCTCTCTGTTAGGAATTAGACCTCAAATCCGTAGGGTTTCGATCTTAAGCCAGAATCAGCGACATGGGCACAGACGCCGATCGAGATCGAGAGGACCGACGAACCTTCAGGCGATTGAAGATTGTCTTCCAGGGCCGGGCATCGGAATGGCCAGCCCATCATCTGAAAACGTTCCAAAAAATCTCGGTCCTTGGCTCAATGCGATACTCGACTTATTGCACCGATGGAGACGGATCGAACTTTTGGAAATACGAGACAAAAGCACGCGCCCAACGCTTGGTTGACACAGTTTCGAGACTGACTCGTAACCAATCTTCCGAGATACAGTGGAGACTAGATATTGAGAAGATCGTCTACAAACGCTTTGAGCTAGAGATTAAATGGTATGTGGTGTCTTCTTATCACGTGACATGACCTGCTGAACTGTCTAAAGCCCCTCATGTAAAAAGCGAATGTGGCGATCGGAAATTGAAGCGGAGCCCGAGAGTTCAAATGAGATAACTAGATCACTTCAAAAGCATCGTGATGATCGGGCTCCATGCTCTTGCACTGCCGAAGCAAAACTTAAGAATCAGTAAGTATTTCCGCCTATAACGCCACAAGCATTGATTTCTTTTACTCAAATGCTCTTGCTATAAAGAGGAAGTGTAGATTTAAACCACATTTTCGACTACCGAGCCGATGAATTCATAGTTCACGGAGGAGAAGCACATTACGATTTGAGACCTCGAAAGCCCGATAGAGTGTACGGTCTACAGCAAACGAAATTCTTCACTCAAGCACTACAACTAATAACAGCAGCTATCCAAGATCGAGTCACAGAAGAAGCTGAACTTGATGAAAATTTCAAGGCATTCCAATTTACCCCATTCGAGGAACGGGCACGGCCTTTGATATTTCCTTTCCTTATCTCAGAAGCGAAAACCGAGAGGGGCGATAGTTTTGATGCGTGCCAGCGTCAAACAGCGTTCCCTATCTGGACGTTGCTTAGAATGCAGGAAGTGCTGCAAGCCAGATCTAAGCAGCGTCTGAGTGAACAAGGAGGATCTCTTGTCTGGTTTTTTGCAAATCGAGGAGAAGAATGGAGGCTTTACGGATGCTTTACAGACGTTGAAGAAGATTGTAGAGATCAACATACATCATATGTAAGTTATCCTTTGTCAAATTCTAACCAATCATTTCCTTCTAATAATACGTCTCAGAATATCCTAGACCTCTGGACCGGTCGTCTGGACTCGCGAGATGGCGCTCTACAAATATTGCTACTTGTCGACTATATCTTTGATTGGGCGCGGGATCTCTACCGTCATGGTATTGCTCGGCTCCTCAAAGCGCTATCTAAGAAGGCTTCCGGGAAAGAACTTAATGATACTGTTAGTATCTCACTAGACACGGATTTCTTGTCGATAAACCAAGAAGTGGTAGCCTTGCAACACCAAATGGAATTGGATCCTCCTTCCAACCAAGGAGTGGCCGCCTGGCAACACCAAATGGAACTGGATCCTCCTGCTCCTCAGTTTGCTGAGATATTGGAAAATCCTGATCTTTGCGAAGAAAAATCCGAGCAATGGCAAAACACAGACACTGTGGCTGGTGCTTTCAGGGACCCGACCATTATTGAGACTTGCTTTGAATGTGTTCAATTCACGAATGATGTTTTCCACACTCTCTTAGCACCATTCATCACCGGCGGGATTCCCGAAGAACGTCTAGAGCAATTCACTTCAGCAATAAAGGATGCTGTTGCAGGCCATGCGGTGATGATTTCAAATGATGTTCTTTCATTTCTAGAAGAACAATGGACCGGAAACCGAAGATTACTTGACGATGTGGCACCGGGTTCACGTGTCAGATATGCCATTATTGTCTACTATGTCCACTTTTCTGAGCGGTGGCAACCAAGACGAGTTATAGCTTGCATTGTTTTTGATCAAGATGTGATCAAAACGATGCAAAGGAATGCAGGTCGCAAAAGAGCGGTGGCTACCAAAGGCGACACTCCTCCAACGGAAGTAACAACTCACGATGTGATAACCCTAGTCCAACACTTGAGAGGTCAGTCGATGGGAGATAACTTAGTTGCTGCTATTGAAACTCGATCGGTCTTCTTAGACAAGCAAGCTAGCGGAACGCCAGGGTTCGAAGCCAAACCATCTTCGCCTTTCGGAATTCCAGCTTTGTTTCAAGTTCTTCAAATCATCTCTTCACAAGATCCAAGAGGATCAATCGAGCCTCTTACTCGGTTTTCTGGTATGGTTGAATATCAAAAAATGAACTTCACAGACCAAACAAGCACCTTTATCACACCATACAAGATGTACCCGTCCTTTGGTAGTCCTCACTGTCGAATCAAATCTGTATTGGTATATAGCAACAGTTTTCGAGAGGCAACGGAGCTCGGGGGCCCGGAGTGGTGTCTCTTCTGCCTCGACACCAATGGCAACGTTCCCGATATCAAGGACCAATTCAATCTTCTTACTAACGTTTGGGAAAGGGATGGTTTCTATGTCACGAACTACTTCCTAAGTCGAGTAAAAACGATCAGTCATTGGCGACGTTATATAGACTGGGATTACGCTAGAGAAGCCTTATTGCAATGGAAAGCAATGCTGGAAGATATCTATACAATTAAATATCTAGCGAATTTGGCAGAGACGGAGCCCCTTGCCCTATCAAGTTCTATCAAACGGTCCATGGCTGGACGAGGAGGTGGGAAAGTTTCTGGGCGGTTTGGCAGTGGAATGAAATCATGGGATATGTTTAGAGTAAAGAGAGAATTTGTTGAAGGGAGTTCCGAGTAAAATTTTACAATAAGACAAACATATTGTTTGTCAAAAAGTCGAGGAGTTTAGAATAGCAATTGAAGGCTGTTGAAAATTCGGTTCATCCGTCTTGCAGTCCCCCGATGGCTCACCTCCTTCTCACCTTGACTCACCCAATATTGCCGATAAAGCAGCGCAAAACGAAACCCCTCAGAAACCAGACCTCAAGTTTCCGTGGTATTTCGTTCGAGGTCGATCAAGATATACGCAGAATGGATCGACCCTGGCGAGCGAGGCGGCCGTCCTCCTCGGCTTACCCTGCGATATATTTCCGCCACGGAGTTGGCACGGATCACGTGCTTCTTGGCGTACCCAAGCTGAGTCACATATTAGGCCTAGCGTGCCTGGTCGAAAGCCAGAATCGCAATCAAGCCCAACCTTTCATTTTGCTGAGTCTGCTTCAATCAAGTCGCTACCCTCAATGGCTTCGCATACCACATCACAAAAATATTCAAGCACCCGTGGAGGTTCTTACAGCGTAGATACCCTACCTCTCTAAGTTTACTATAATTACTAAATGATTCGTAGGTCTCCTTCGAGGAAGCAGTCCTAAAAGGCCTTGCGTCCGATAATGGGCTATTCATTCCCGACGAGATTCCCTCCCTACCACCAAACTGGAAGAATGATTGGGCGAACTTATCGTTTGAAGACCTGGCATTCGAAATCCTAAGATTATACATCTCACCGGCCGAGGTCCCACATAACTCCCTCGAGGGCATTATACGTCGATCGTATTCAACATTTAGGGTCCCAAGCGTAACGCCCACAATAACACTAGACAACAAGAGGAAAATATATTTGCTGGAACTGTTTCATGGGCCGACTTTTGCGTTCAAGGATGTTGCACTACAACTTTTAGGAAACCTCCTTGAGTTCTTCCTTGACAGGCGGAATCAGAATAGGTCTAAAGCAGGGCAGGATCGCGAGCACTTGACGGTCATTGGTGCTACTTCAGGAGATACTGGTTCAGCTGGAATTTCAGGTCTAAAGGGGAAAAAGGACATCTCCGTGTTCATTATGTATCCGACAGGGAGGATTTCCCCAGTACAGGAGGCACAAATGACGACGATACCTGATGCGAACAGTAAGTTTCCGGTATCCTCCTGTTAGTGTAATACTTGCCCTTAGAATTCTCATACTATAGATATCATTTCGATTCGAGCTAATTTTTATCGTCTAGTACATTGCTTGAGCGTAGATGGGACGTTTGATGATTGTCAAGTATACCTCTCTCGTCTATTGTGATAATCATCGTTGACGAGATGCTCCAGGAGCTTCTGAAAGCCCTCTTTACCGATCCTTCGATCAACGCAGCCCATAACATCACCTCCATCAACTCAATCAACGTTTCAAGAATTTTGGCCCAGATAACCTACTACTTCGCGTCATACTTCTCACTTATCCGCTCCGGCTTGTTTAATCCCTCAACCGACGAGATTAGTTTCGCTATCCCAACCGGGAATTTCGGAAATATATTGGCCGGATTCTTTGCAAAGCGAATGGGTCTTCCGATATCGAAACTTGTTATTGCGACAAATGAGAACGATATTCTTCATCGCTTCTGGCAAACGGGCTCTTATGAGAAGCCAACCGTTCTCACCACCAACGTGAAGGAGGACAATGCACATTCCAGCGGTGTGAAGGGGACGTTATCCCCCGCGATGGACATTCTCATCAGCAGCAACTTTGAGCGGCTATTATGGTTTATCGCGTATGATGTCTACAGCTCCAGTGTGGATGGCATACAGAACAGAAGACATATCGCAAGTCTGAAAGTCAAGGAATGGCAGACGGCCCTCAAGTCGAAAGGCGGGTTCTCCGTTGAGCAGAAGGTGTTGGACGCGGCAAGGGCTGAGTTTTCGTCAGAGCGGGTTTCGGATGCGGAGACTTTGGCTACTATTCGCGATGTGTACCGGTGGCCCGACGCTGTCAGTCCAGGTTCAAAATATTACGTTCTGGATCCCCATTCTGCTGTCAGCGTGACTGCGGCACTGCGATCAGCCGAGGCGGCGCCAGGGATACATTATGTAGCCCTGTCAACAGCGCATCCGGCCAAGTTCAGTCATGCTGTGGAGATGGCGTTGGCAGGAGAGAAGGAGTTTCACTTTAATGAAATTCTACCCCCACAGCTCTCTGGACTGGATCATCTTCCAAGACGAATTATACATGTACAGAGAAGTGACGGGCTGGCTGGCATTAGGAAGATCATCATGGATGAGGTAAAAAAGGAGTTGGAGAAAACATCTTCAAACTGGAATTGAAATGGAGATATCTTTTCTACACAACTCTTGTCTCCCATCCGCTCCACATACCACCGTCGGCGACAAATGTGCATGCTCAAAAAGAAACTCTACCGCAAAGCCCGCCTCGAACGCTTTCACTGCGACAGTCCAGATCCGCAATCAATGATGGTAGAACTACAATCAAGGCAGAGATGGATCGATGAAACCACCGTTGTACTCATCAAGTCTCATCTGCACGTTGACTCGCTGATATTCAAATATTCTTTGTTGCGATTCTGGGGAGTCCCGAAAGTTATTCTCAATATACTAGGCCATGAGTCGCAATTGCAACGAGTCTGCTATTGCGCGATGGTTGCGGCCTATCAATTAGTGGCCAACAAATATCAGCTCAAAGAGTATTGGAAGAGATAACGTGAATTTCGCAATGCTGTCCTTCATTGACTTCTGCAGACGCAGCCACTTCTCCGAGATTTGTGTCTGATGCAATTTTTTCCTGACCAGGAGGACCAGAGGAATGCAGTTCTCATCAGGCGTTAGGAAGTCTCCGTAGCCAACTGCCACCAAATAGTTACGAAGTAATTGCAAGTCTAGCCTGTGCGAGGCCCAAACAAGAACAATAGCTTCAGGCATTATGATGCTCCGGAGTAGATTTGAGATTTGATGGACGTCGAGACTAAGGGTCTTGCCGGCATTTAAGCTCATGTTGACCTTTTCATAAGTCTTGAGGCTGATGATTCTCTTTGTGGGTCAATCCCTGGCCTAGTGTGACGTAGAGCGGTGCCGAGATTGTGCTCTACTTTCACGTCGCACAGGACTTCTCCCGAATAGTAATCGACGACCCCAATCTCGAAGAACTTTCTCGTGGCGCTGAAATACTCAAGACCTAGGCAGACGATTGTTGTCCAGGCGTTATCCCCTTTTTGATCTTGTCGCTACTGCGCACAACCTTCGCAAAAAGCTCGGACTCACCAATTTTCCATGGTGGTCTCTGCCGACTCTGCAAGGACACCACGCAATGTATCAGCACAGCCAAGGAGCTGGTCGTCCTTGTCTTCGAATCGACTTAACTCCAGCTTGGCCGAACATACGGCGTAACGGGGATTAATTCTCATGGGCTTTGCATGGATGATATAGGCAGTGTCCAGATCTAGCCGCATATTGTAGGGGCACAACTCTTTGAATAAAGTCTTTATTGTTAGTCAGCCGACGACCAATGAAGTAAAGGCCACGGCTTGCGAAGCTAATGAGGGTTTCACTATACATTTCTGGACACTGTTAGCGGCGGCGTGTCGAAACGCCATTGAGAGACCGTACCGACGCAACCTGTTGGTAAGTGTTCTCATCCTGCCCGCCTCAGAGAAAACTCATTGCTAGTATTTGAAGATTCACGTTGCAACATAAGATATACAGGAAATGGTTCGCTGAAGGCTTTGTCATTTTCCATCAGGTCTTCATCGTTACTTATCTTTTCAAAGCCAACGACACCATCACTGAAAAAGTCGAGATTATCCTGAAAATCTTCGCTCGAAGCCTCGTCTTCATTGGAGGCTTCTTCAACGTCGTCGTCACCAGCAGAGTTGGTCCTTGCGACATCCGCATTGGCTGTCTCTTGGAACAATTCCTGTAGCGCATCTGCGGCATTGACAACTCTCGTCTCTTCACAATTATTGCGCAGGATATTCTGTCAAGCTGTCTACATCTCCTTGATCCTTGTGCTTCTGCATGTGCTTTGTCATTGATATTGCTGTCAAGAGACTTTGGGAGATTGTTTTCTGACACATCGGAACAGAACAACGCTGACGATTGTGCTAGGTCTGCACATGAACTTTTGCAGAACTAGGGTTGGCGAAAGTCTGTAGGCAACCGAGAGCCGCTTTTCTTGGGCATGCGACCCGACTTCGGCGCGCGAGCGATTTACCAGAGTCGAACTTTTTGCATGGTATTGGGCATTTCCTGAAGTGCTGAAAGTCTTTTGGCAACCTAGATCCTCTTCACGTGGACATGGGAATCGTTGGCCAGAATGCTGCTCTTTTGCATGTATTCGGGCATTCCATGGAGTTACGAAAGTCCTTTGGCAATCTAGATCCTCTTTCAGCGGACATGGGAATCCTTTGGCAGTGTGTGCATGATTTGCGTGATAGTATGCGCCAGAAGGGGTAGAATAAGTCTTTGAGCAGCTTAAATCCTCCTTGCGCGGACATTCATAAGCGATCTTGGGACGAGGAGGGCCGAATTATTTAGAGTAGTCGATTTTGTGGATACTCTGACATGCTTTGCCACAGTAGCCGATTCGTAAGGTAGTGTTGCACTTGAGTTTGTCCTTTAGCGGGCATGAGTACGGCTTGAGACTCGGAGGCTTTCTAGTTTTGTGTATCCTATTCACGTGCTTCCTGACGCCCGATCGAGAAATGAATTTCTTTTTGCATTTTTTGAGCCGACATGAATATTTCTTGATGAGAGGAGAGCGAGAAAATTCCTCGAAGTCAAAATCGTCGACTACTTCACGTCCATTGCCTTCTTGGTCCGTAGTTGCGTTAAGAGGAACATTCTTTCAAGCTCATTTCTGTGCTTTATAGCGTCCTCAGGTTAGTTTATTAGTTTACACTTTCTGCCAGTCTGTGCTTAGCAGAGCCGTGAGGATGCTGGTGTTTAGTTCTCGCATGCCTGCCGCAGTGCCAGCAAGCACAAGGTTCCCATAGTGAAAACGCCACCCCTTTTCTCCATTTAGGATAGTGGGCGCTTGGATGGTTATGAGCCACTCCAAGACTAATCTTTGAAGCCAACGTAAGGTCTTACTCGAGAATTGACTTCTGGCACTGGTTAACGGATGGGCAAATGTTTTCCGTACACAGAAAAACAAGAGTTATTCTCGAAATACTTTGGGCCCAAGGCCCAAAGATGAGGAGTAGCAAGCTGAAGGCGAAGTTTCGTGAACAGTATCAGTAGAGCTTAAAGGACAGGCCCTTCAGCTCCTCCTTCGATCAATCACCCAATAAAGTTTCAACGATTAGAGAAGTATATCTGGGGGACATTGCGCCCAAAGCTCATCAGAGCTTCGACATCTCGGCTTTCCGAGGACCAACATATCCAAACAGATAAGCTGCAATTTTCCGCTGCTGAATCTCCTCGCTGCCTTCGGTAATGCGGTATCGACCTATTGGAGTCAGCAAGTGCAATTGATTCAGTGCATAAGGCTCTGCTCACGATGATGTCTGTAAATATGTTCGAACCTGTGAACAGAATCAGCTGTTAATCCTTCTCGAGTTCTTTCAAAACTTCCTGTTTATGTCTCGAATATCCAATCCCACCATGAATCTGAATGGCTCTATCCGCAGCTTGAGTACAAAGTCGATTTCCCCAAAACTGTCCACATTGTCAGGATTCACTCTCCATTGCCCTTCTCCAGGAAACAAACTCACATTACACATCGAAACCTTATCCCCCAAGTCCCTCTCAATCTCCTTCTGCGTCATACAGTCCATCTCCGTCGCAGTCTTCAAAATCAATAACCTCAACATCTCAGCCTGCGTACTCAACTCCACAATGGGAAACTGAATGGCCTGATTTGTGCTCAGTTCCTTCCCGAACGGTTTCCGTCTCCTCGCATACTTGATGCTCTCCTCAATACAATACATCGCTGCCCCAAGCGAACTCGCCGCTTGTCTTAGTCGATTTTCATGCACAAACGTTTGTGCAATTGGGAGACCGCGTCCAATTTTACCCAGGATTGCGGAATTGGGGACAAAGACATCGGTGAACGTTAGCGTTGCATGGTCGGTCGGCATATTGAACGTCCATTCATAACTCTCAATATTGAAACCCGGTGCATCGCGCGGGACGAAAAAAGCCGTAATTCCAATCGCGTCTCCCGCTTTACCGTGCGTGCGCGCAAACACAATACAATGCGTAGCGCGATGCATACCACTAATCCACATTTTGCTTCCATTGATAACCCACCCATCAACACCATTCTTCGTCGTCTTATCCGCATGCGTAAACATATGCGTAGCATCACTCCCATGATTCGGTTCCGTAAGCCCAAACGCAAAGCTCCTCTTTCCCTCTAACCTCCCCTGAATAAACTCCTTCTTCTGCTCTGGAGTCCCGAACTCTCTCACCATCAACACATCAGGGAAGTTTCCGACCACACTATGCTCATTCTGCAAATCATTGAATAAGCCCAATCCCTTCTTCGCAAGATGCATTCTTATAACCGCCATCCATAAATTGCCTCCATTCTGGCCTCCGTATTCTTCTGGCAGGCAGAATCTGTAGAAACCAGCTTCGTCTGCCAGTTTGCGGGATTCTTGGAGGAGGTCTTCCCAATCGTCGCGGGGAAGTCCGCCGTTATCCCAGTTTGTACGTGCGTGTTCGCGACGGTGGTCGAAGAAACGCTCGTTGTCGTCGCGGGCTTGGAGGGGTTTTATCTTTTGCGCGATGAAGGTGTCGAGGTCGGAGAGGTAGGTGATGAGGTCGGGTGGGAGGGCGAAGGACATGCGTCCGTGATTGGGGTTTGGAGACATGATGAGCTTTAATCTGATGCTGGAGAGGTTAACTGACGTTGATAGGGGCTTTTTGCGATGTGTCGTGAGAGTTGAAGCTGTAGTGCGTAGTGTTTAAATAAAGTTTGAAGTGTGGGGGTCGCACGAGATGTGGAGTTATCATTTGCGGGGAAGCTCTTCCCGAACATCGGGCTACGAGTCAGCCGCGTTTGACTGGCTGAAATTGGAGAAGCTGCTGCTCAACCGAAATGTACATACAGAGTGTGGCAAGAGTTCTCGCCGGCTAACAGGAATTATTGTTCATTGATTCATTACTCCATCAAGACACGATGGCCTCAAGAGTCGAGTGATCTATTCTCTAGCAACATCCCATGCAAAACTGAGTAGTGTCCCATCAACCAGCCTCCCAGCAGCCCAACGCCAATTATGCAACTCCCTTCAAATGCACTTCTCCCATTCGACCCCAGATAGAAGCAGATCTCAGTTCTTCGCAACATCATCCTCTGTGCCCCAACGCGTGGTCTCATCGCCCTGCTTCCAGTCCTTCTCAACGTAGCCTAATTCCCTCTTGACCTTCTCAACAGTAGCCTTGTCACCTGTATTCTTCCCAATATTATCACTGATCTTCACAGCCTCGTTTCCTGCCGCTGAGCTCAATTTGATGACGATATTCAGAGGCACCGACTTCTTGCCAGTGCTCTGATGCACGAAATCGTTGGTGAAGAACGTTCCAATTCCAAACGTGCACAGAAAGCCCGCTTCATCTGAAATCTTCTTGTATTCGAGACATAGATCGATGTTCAGCGAATCGGAAAAGACGATTGTCTTCTTCTCTGTAATGCCCTCCTTGTCGTAGAACTCGCGCATTACTTTAACGAATTGTGCTGGATCGCCAGAATCCTGTCGCACACCGCTGAAAACCTCTGCGAAAGTCTTTGCCTTCTCCCGTCCTTGTATTTCCGTTCCAGAAGCAGCTGCGCCAGGTGCGATGCTCGTGAGTCGTGGTATAGGTTGACGGAAAGCTCGCAAGAATGCAGGTGTGCCGAAAGTGTCCGTGAGAGCAATACCCAGAACTCCCTCCCCAAAGCAACCAACCCAATAGCTCAGTGCAGTCATCGAAGCGTTCTCATAGTCGCCCGTGATAGCTGCAATGCCCATGAACCACTCGTGTGCGACCGTGCCGATAGGGGGGATTCCGAAGCGCATTGCGAGATGCACATTGCTGGTGCCCGAGATCCTGCCTGGTAATCCAGCCTTCTCGCCTTCTTTCTTTGCTTTGACCAAGCCGCGGAAGACCAACGCTTGCGTGTGGTAATCTCTTCGCCGTCTCGTTCCGAATTCTGACACAATGCAGCCGGCTTCCAACAGCCTCATGCCCTTCCCGTATGCCTTCTCTTCCTGCCCATCATATGTCCAGTCCGTGTCCATGAAGCGGAAGTATGCCTCGCTTGTCAGGGCAAGTAGGGGGATTTCGTAGAGAATTGTCTCGACCCATAATCCCTTGACCACAAGATTGACCTCTCCAATATCGTCTTCGCTGCCTGTGTCATTGTCGGGCACAAAGGACGCGACGATCTGCTCGCGAGGGTTGAGTCGGAATTCTTTCAGGAAGTCGAGGTAGGGTTTGTTGAGGTATGTGCAAGTGTTCTGCAAGAATCGTAGCTCGTCGTTGGAAAGCGCGATATTACCAAGCTCTGTTCCCGTTAGGGGGCTCTGCGCAAAGGCTTAGCGACGACTTACTATTAATTTGGCTCTGCAACCACTGGAACGCAGCTCTAGAGAGCTTTTTTTCTGGAGTTCGATTCTTGAACGCGTAGGTTACTGGTACTTCTGGGAAGTACTGTAAGACGGCGCATTGCATGGTAAGCTTGTAGAGATCGGTATCCAGGAAGGAGATGACCCCTTCTGGGAAAGGTGAGGAACCATTGAAGTCCATTGCGAGTTGTTGGACGGAGGATTGAAAGAGAAATGGGGCAGATAGCTTGCTTCTTATGAAGCTATGAGGCTTTGGGCTGAACGCGTGCCAGAAGATGCATGACTCCCTTGAAGCGTTTGGGAAAAGGGAAGCTGCGAGTCATTGATTAGATAGAGAAAATTAGGCGAATTGCGTGTGAAATGCGGTCATGTGATCTTGACGCAACCATCACACAGAAAGCCAGCTTTGATTTACAGTCATTTTTCCTTTAGGACATTGGCGGGTTTTGGAACCAACCTTGAAAGGTATGCGAGTTCCATGTAAGGGTGTTTGAGGCACTATTCTAATGTGTAGCCAAATTGTTCCAGCAGAACCCTTTGTGCAACTGGCAGATGACAGCCTTATCAGAGCTTAGAGCCGGGCTTATCCGCCAATCAAGTTCCCTCTACATCCCACTTTCAGCCGATGACTGGGTCGGAAATGCTAATACTCGTATCTATCAAAATAAAACTTTTGACTAATCAAACGGCGTCCTGGTGTAGTGGGTTAGTCTATCTTGTTAACGCTTCCGAGGAACCAAAATCTAACAATCTCTCAGTTATCATGCCTCCTTTACATGGTTCTCCTCGCAGATTCCTCTATCGGAGTAGGTCGCAAGTTCGATCCTTGCGGACGTCAGTTGACGATGCATTTGGTGCATTTTCTTTTTCACTTTGGCATTTCAAATGATTTGGAGATATAAGTCTATCCTGGATTCTCTTTTCGAGGGCCCTTTTTTTTGGGCATTTTTGTCGCTTGTAGGAGGGCTCGGCTCGGCTCGGACTTCAGCGGGAACGAGCCCATCTACCGATCTATGTTAAGGTAAGAGTAGAGTCCTTAATCTGAGAGACAAACAGGTTTTCACATATCTGTAATGTTGTTTGTTTTGGCTTGTTAGCATAATGTGGAAGAAAGTATCTCCCGTTCTTGCCATACTACTGGTCAGAATTGAAGAAGTGCGGTAAAATACACTAATAGCGGGGTTATTTTCGCCCCATCTCCAAGGCTTCGAAGAATCACCGGAGCGTCCGAATTCAGAAGCAGATCAATCATTCAAAATGTTTCGGCCTTTAACATGAGACGGTTCATTTTCGGAATTGTGGCCCAAATGAGAGGAGCGGCCGTCGTTTGACGAAAGTTAGTACATATAGCTCTTTTGTGAAAAGAGTTTTGCCCATTTTCAGGGGATAAAAGTGATATACTGCAGAGGCAACGTTTTGGATGTTTTGATATCTAGTTCTCAGTAGCAAGTGCTACGTCCGTTTTAATTTGGTGGAACTTCTTTCCTTCTCTTTTGCAACACAAGAGCTAGATCCCCAAATGGATACCCCATTCCCAGATTCCGGGAGAGTTTTATGTTGGTTGGAATGGCCCAATAAGGCATAGCCTATAATTTCTTCTTTCTGTAGCTTAAGAGAGCTCTTCCCCTCCTTCTAATTCTGAACCTTCAGATGTCAGCTAGTCCTTAAAATACCACTATATATCGCCCTCAGCTCCAATTGGCACTTTATCATAGAGTCCTTACGAATTTATATATCGTTTACAAAATAAAGTAGGAATGATCTACGAATGACACGAGAAATAAATCAAGTATCGATTTTGAGCTGTCATGGTTTTCCCTAAACATCAAGCTGTTTCCACCTCCGCATCGAGACTCTATCGACAAAGACCTCCTACAGGCCACTACTGTTAATTCTCGAGTCAGCTGATCGTCGAAATGCAGATTTCAATCCTAGTCATCCTCCTCATAATATTGGGCAGTGGAGATGGTTTCGAGTATTTTATGAATGGTTCTTTTGAGAGAATGGGATCATCGGAAATGAGGTTCTTCGTCTGCAACTTGGACTGTAGCTGGGAGGAAATGCTCAGTACAGTATTCACATTCACTTCCATAAATTCTACGCCTACCAAATTCACGCCTCGCTCATAAAATACGACTAGAAATCTCTGCAAATGCTACGAGACACCAAATAATTAAAGTATTGTTGATTAAGAGCTATCGTGTTCTTACAAGGCCAAATGTGGCGGACACCTTCTCGGGCACTATTAGGCTAGGGAATGCTGAGACTTTTGTAAATATTGCTCTCCCACTCAACAATCGAAATCAGAAGGCCATGTGAGAGTGCCGTGGCGTAGATATGCAAAAGGCCAGAGTTCAAAACGTAAAGAATATGTTGAGCACAAGATAACGACCTTGCGTAAAAGAAGCAGCCCATGCTCCAGGGGCACTACATCGAGCTCAGCTATTCCTACTCAATCCCAATGCTCTCCGTCCTATATCCTAAATCAAACAACTCAACTCGAGTCATTTCACGCAACAAGGGATCCATTGAGAGGGAGCACAGCTTAGAACACCTGGATTTTCAACTCTTTAATTGCTAAACCCTCTAAATGAAGCTCCCATTCTTGCCCTATTCTTCGTCTTCGGAGGCGCTACCGCCAAAGGTAAAAGCAAAAATTTCGACGAACAACACTTCATCTGCAATAAGTATGACGGCGACTCCACGGTATGGAAGCTTCAATGCTGTGCAAAGCGTGAAATGGTTGGGGAAGGGAGGCACAGAGGGTTGATTGGGAGGGATCGTCAGTATCCGTGCCCGTTCTGTGTGTTAAACCTCTCATAACTAATAACTGAGTAGGTGTCGCGGCGGGCCACCCACCATTCGAAGAGGTCCACGAAGATTCACTGTATGAGCGCCGTAACCCAATCGCCGTTATCCTGTGTGCTGCGTTGTAGCTGTAAGTCTTTTTTAGATCCCGTATTATCGTCACGAAGTTCCTAGAAGGATCAACAATTACGGGAGCACGTGGGATTGTACAGTGGGATTAGAGGACGATGGTTTCAGAAGGCTATGTTTGCTGAACAACAGAAGTGATCATTGGTTAATAGCTCTGTCACCGCCTGCATTTCAAGGGAGCATCGGATTAGGTAGTGGACGCGTACGGTATCCCGGAGTGGCCGTGCCTCAAACCAACAACGCAATCCATAGAATTATACGTGGCCCGAGCATCTCGCCTATCAGTTGACTTATTTAACTGAATCATAAGCTTTAAGAATTATAAGATAGGAAAATATAGATTTTATTAATTTGAAGTATAATCTTCACTATACCTCCTCTTGGTTTAAGGTATTTAAAGGTTGTGGCGTTGTAAGTTATAATATAAAATATGATTCTGTTCGACGGCTTCTAAAGTCAAGTTTTAGCAGGGGGTACTTTTGGTGGTGCTGGGTGTAGTTGTCGACTCACCGTTGTGATTCACTACCAATAGGGTGAATTTCTCTAAATCTGCGAGCGGCACGTAGCGAATACGAAATGATTCGTATCCGAAAAAAGTGCCGATTTGGCCTGTGCTTCTCGCAAGAGACCCTTACTTTAGTAATAACAAAACTTCCACAACACTTGGTCCAATTAGCGCAAACTTGATTTTGGTATTCTTAAGGAGTCAAACTGTCTTTCTATCAATTTTTGGAAGCCTCAATTGGGTTTTGTAGTTGTTCTTTGAGCCTGAAAGTAGGGTGTTGGTTTGGTGGGCACGGGCCAATATCAGCCACTTTTTTTGGATATGAAAAAGGCAAAGGACAGCAGCGCACACTAAAAGGAGGGTGCCAAACAAGGATCTGATTGATAGACGTAGATCTGCACAAGCAATGCAAAGCTAGAGCTGACCGCAAAGGTAGGATTTCCCGCCTCTAATTGGATGGGTGGAATGAAGCTCTCCTGAAACTCGAAGCTCAAAACACAAATATTCAAGGGGGAGCCTATCGGCGCCGCCGAAAGAGCCGAGGGTACATTTCACACCGCATTTCGGGTAGCCATGTGGGTTTTGACGGTGATCCGGGGCGCTGGGGCGCTGGGGCGGGTCGGTGGAGCTACCCGCCTCAAACTAACCATCCAGTAGGACTGCGGGTTAGGCTCCGCCATCCTGCAAAGACATGTCTAACTATAGATGATTTAATAAGGTTCCGCTATTTGCCGTACCGGTCCAGATTTATATCAATATAACTTTGCTTCCCGTAGACAAACACAAGATGCTTGATATATTGCTCGTCCTGTTCTCAGGGTATCCTTATCAACAAGCGTAAGAGTCACTGGTTAGCATCGCGCCGAAGATCGACTAAAATCCACAACAACATTCGAGAATGGCCGGCCTCATGCCTGATTGCTCTTCGGGCCCGGCTCAGGAAGCGGGCAGTCCTTCGGGTAGTATGAGGAATACCGAGGTCACTGCATGTCATCGTTGCCGCAAGCAAAAGGTTCGCTAAGCCCAGTTGACTTTTGTCACCTCTTGCTGATGTCCTGGTTGTGTGTTAATTTTAGTTGCGCTGCTCAAAGGAGAGACCTACTTGTCAAAGATGTCAAAATTTCTCCGCCATTTGCTCGTATCCATCCCCTCCGGACCGAAAGCTCTTGGCGACCCAAAGGGTGCAGAATACCAAGGCTCAGACCCGTCGAGAATCTGAGTCCCGCATTAAGCAACAGCCAGAAAAGGTCACCAACGATGCTGATAGACACACATCCATTCTAGAGATTACTTCACTGCCACCGGAAGTTGCCGTCTTTCTTATCGAGAGATATTTTTCGCACCATTGGAATGCGACGTTAATGTTCCACAAGCAAAAATTTACATCTGATTACCTTCAAAATAGATTGCCAGATTTTCTATTATTAAGTATCTTTGCTATGGCATCAAAGTATATCACCCGTCTGATCTTTTGTGTCGGAAATTACTAATTCTATTTCCAGCTTCGTACGAGAGAGCAACACCGAGCTTGGTATTTCCAGTTCATGGGTAAAACGCTGCAACAGCGATGGACGAGAATGGGCCACAGCTGCAGGCCAGCTAGTCTTAGCAAAGTCCGAGGAGCCATCCCTCGAAACTATTCAAGCATCTCAGAACCTAGCCTTCTACTGGTTCTATGTAGGCGATGCAAGCCGATGTTCGTTTTACACAAGTAGGAATTATTTAATACAACCAAGTCTAGACGTCATATTCTAATTCATCCTAGCTACCGCATACCGGGCTTGTCGTCTCCTTCGCTTTCACCATCAGCCTGCTAGTAGCACTAAAATTGAGCCACTTCTCGGCGAAATGCGGCGACGCTGCTTCTGGTCTTGTTGGTTAGCAAGTGAGTACATTTTCGAGCATTTCTTTGTTCTTTGGAGTGCTTTTATTAGGTACAAGACATGTTGTCACTCGAACAATGTTGTCTTGCAACTCATAGATTATGCTCCTATCCCCTACTCTTTCTAGATTAAGAGACTCTAACTTAGGGAATATATAGACTGTATCAGTCAAGACAACGCAACCTTTAAAGCCGAGAGCTGGAAAGATGCTGTGGGAGTTCCCCTACCATCAGATGAGACTTCGTTTTTGAATGGCCATCCCGAGTTGAGAGAGGCCTTTAGTGATAATGGGGACCTTGTACCTATAAGTGCGGATTGCGATCAAGACAACAGTCCCCCTCATTCAATCATGGGCGAATGGGTAAAGATTTTCAGCTTATGGTAAGTGATCCAACTGAAAACCCATCTATACACGCTAAGCGCTTCTTAGGTGGGATGTCCAGCACTTTGTCAAACAAAATGTGGGCAGCAAGCGCAATTCTGTCAAGGCACTCTCAATACTCTTAGCACTCGATCGACGTCTTGAAGTCTTCTTCGAAAACCTTCATCCTGATTTCCGGCATTTCGGTCCAGAGTCTCTAACGTCTCCCAAAACGGACCCTTACAAGCTTTTTACTATGCTCTGTGTCTACCACCTATCTGTCACTGTTCTCCACTCATCTATCGTTCCGATCTTCTCTTCAACTCCCTCGGATCCACATACCTCTAAGAAGCTTGTTAGACTTTCAGCCAAGGAAGCTGTACAACATTCTAAGCTGGTTATCGATATGGCAAAAATATTTTTAGGATTTCCTGACAAATCACGGTTGCCAGGCGTTGCCGGATACGCGTTGTTTGTGTCCGCTTCTATCCAACTCAAATCCCTTAGTGCCCAAGGCAAGCTTGAAAGCCAAGGCTCTAGCTGCTGTGATGCAGCGATCTCGATCTTAGATTATCTAAAAGAATATTGCATACCCCTACAAGATCTGGTATGCTTCCTACACCATAATTTATCAAGACATCAGCTAATACGGCTGGATCAGTGGGTAACCCTCGCTCCTCTTTGTTCTTCCGCAAACGTTAACATCAACCACCTCTCAAGCAACAAGAACCACATAAACAGCGTAATAGATTCAGACACCGATTTCAACCAAATAACATTTCGGAAAGCCGTCTCTCCCGAGGATTCCGGCAATATCGACATTTATACATATGTCCCGAAGCAAGAAACAGCTGGCGCCGACTCTGAGCCCGACTCTGAGCATTGCTGCTCAGCCAGCACTAATTCCCGGGACAGCAACCGGCGGGTACAGGCAGCTACAACTTTACAGCAAACAACGAGGAATTTCGTGGCAAACGAAGTTGCGCTTCCAATGCATGCACGTTATAATGTAGTTCCTGCCTCAACATCGGCTCCATACGCACCGAACTATAACTATCCATACCAACATCCTACACCACAATTCCACTTCTCGGACACACCTCCTCCCTCTCAAGGATTCGAGAGCTATGTTACACAGCACTCTCTCGATACGCCAGCGGTGTCTGCTTGCGGAACATCACCATTCGAGAGCTTCGCACCAGTGACCACTTCGACTCCAGAAGGATACCAGACAATGAGAGAAGAACATGAGGAGACACATGCAATGGACGGCATGGCGACGGCGATGGAGATAGACGGCATGAATTTATGGTGGGATCAGAGTTCCGAGAATTGCGAAATGGAACCTTTTAGCGTTCTGGAAGGGGTATACTCTTGGAATAGGCGGGGTGGGTATTTTATTGATTCTGATAGGTAGCCTTTATATTCAAAATGATACCCAAAATGGAATTCGAAAACATTAGTGTTGAACTTTCGCAAAATGCTCGTCCTCCTTGAAATGCTGGACGGGGTAAAATTCTTATCTTCATCCCAAGAGAATGTGTTTCTACCTATATTGAGATCAAACTCAGGTCAAATTCTTTGAATCAGGCAGCAGTTGCTGAATTTAAAAGAGTGGGCTTTCATTCCACTCTCCTTTGTGCTCGTAAATGGAGGACGCTGATTCTGATACCTTCAACAGTATGTCGCATCCTACGAGAACAAGACGAATGCAGGCCCCGAACCTGCGACTTTCGAGACGCTGTTAATGGATTGGGGAGAGCAGAAGAGGTTGCCTTTCCTACAGCAAGCCTCCTAGTGCTTGTTAAGGAGAAGCTTTGCATCTTTCAGCATTGCTTCAAGATCAACTTCCCATACCCATCTCATATTACTCGCCAATGACTCTTTCAACATCTCCTCACTAACAGCACTACCGAATTCATTCTGCTGAAGATCCATCAACATGCCCTGAGTTCTTGATCTTGTCACCAACTCTTGGGCACCAGTGGGTGACACTACTCGTGACGGCCGGAAATTCTTCAAACGAAATCAAAACTCTCAACTTTCGAAATAAACAATTAAGATGTTTATGCAGTTTGTACTGCCGATAGTGCAGAATCGCATAGTTAACTTAATTTTTCTTCAAAAAGTTATTGTGGTTAGATACGGTCTTTCCAAAGTTTCTGATCTATCACGGATTCTGACACACCCTGGGTGGGATCTGGGTCTTCTTACCTCATCATATGCCTGAGAGGCATATTTGGTATCAGACACCGATTTGATCAGGTCCGGAGTTAGAAGGCCTGAGAAAAGATGAGCGTCTTCAATGGCGAACCCTGCTCTCGCTCCAGAGTGTGGTGTTGTCGCATGTGCTGCGTCTCCCAAGATGCAGAAATTGCCTTTCACATATGTTGGTGCTGGAAGGTGGTCGAACAATGCCCATTTCTGAGGAATTTTGATTAGCTCCAGTATATTCTTTGCTTTGTCTCCCAGTCCCTGAAATCATGGAGCACGGCACCGCGGGAGCTGGGGATTGCCCATTGCTTTCGAGTCCACGTCGCACCCTCAGCGTCCTTGAATGCAACTATATTCAATAATTTCCTGTTGTTGATAGGAAACATCAACACGTGGCCTCCTTTTCGGACATAAATCTGCCTAGTTCCAATCTCTGACCTGCAGCTTCCACTGCCTTCCTCATGTCAAAGACTTTTCGATACGCATATTTCCCACTATACACCGCATTTCCACTCTTGTCTTCTGGTCCCAGCAAAATTCGACGACAAGCAGACCTAATGCCATCGCATCCAACAACAGCATCAGCATGAGCACAGGCACCATCGTCGAATCGAATGCACATCAGTCCATTCTCATCGCCATCATCAACAACGTTAGTAACTCTCTTTCCAAATATGATACCCACCCCTTTCGGAATGAGCTTCACCAGCTCATCTAAAAACTGCGCTCTAGACGCTCCACAATGACTGAACCCCGGTGCGCTCGCCATCTCGGCAATAAGGCCTCCAGCTCTTGGGCCTTCACAATATCTGACATCATACCATACATGATCCTTTTCAGGAAACGGGCCCACTGGTTTCACTTTCTCGAAAGCCTCAGCGACCTTAAGGGATATCAAATTCATTGGTTGAATTGCGTTTGGCCCGAAGCCTGTTGATTCATCAGTAAATCTCAAATGGAATCGGAAAACTTTCCAGAGTTACTTTCCTAGTCCTGCACCGATCTCGGAGAAAGCTGCTCTGGACTCGAATATGTTGACCAGTAGGCTGGAATTGTGTTTTAATAGAGCGATGGCGAGGGCTATGCCATCAATGCTGGCTCCTATGATCGCGATGGTAAGTAGTCTCTCCATCGAACCCATAATTTTGCAGGAGATACACAAAAATATCACGAGCTAAGAGTCTAAAGATAGCCTTGTCAAGAACTCTTGTGTTCTGTATTTGCCTGGATTCCTTTCCAGAAGGGTTATTCACACAGCGGTCTCTCGCCGAGTTTTTGTACTACAAATAATGCAAGAACATCAACAAGGAAAGCTTCTTTAAAGGAAAAAGTTGAATTAAAGATCATATAACTCGAAAAATGTTCCGAGTTTGAAAAGAAAGTTTGAATTAGTCTGCTGGGGTATTGCTGTTAAGTGTTGTGGATGAGTTGGCCCACAAGCGGGTTCAGGGTCGCATGTTACACTTCCGTAGAGCATGCATGCTGACCGCAGATTCTGACCTTCCGCGAGATAGAAGGCCAACTCAAGTGCTAGTCTCGTAAAACCAAACCGATGGCATCACCGTCCATCTGTGGTAGCGCTTGTCACTTTTAAAGCCTACGGGAGAGGCACAAATCTAAAATACCCACCTCGCGAATCAGAGGTTAGAGAATACGGGTTCGAGGTCCTCCAGGGAAATCAACACCACTTGATCAGATCGAGTGGAACCTCAGTACGATAGCCTCACTTAAGATGACATTCATTTCAACACTTAGTCGAAGGACGTTCCGTCATCTTAATATCAAGCCTTCTCGCTGTCGCTGCATTCGTCCTGCTTTTATCGCACTTGCCAAAACAATTTCTTGTGTAAAATATTTCCCAGTGACTAGACTACCCATCGGGTAAGCTTAAAAAAGTTGACATAATGAATACATTCAAGAATAAACAGATGAGCGTGGAAGAAGAATGCAGGCCCGTATCAACTGCATTAAACCCCTCGGAGGCGCCATGGAGAAGAGAATCACATGAAAGTGCGATCTCAAACTCCTTCCACCACTTATAATTTTAGTCATCGTCACTTTCATGGACAGGACAAACATCGCCAACGCCAAATTGAAGGGATGACGACAGAATTGGAGATGAAGAATACCGACTACAATACGCCTCTCTGGATCTTGAATATGCCTTGCATATGCTTGGCACTTCTCAGCAATACTCTTATGAAGAAAGGCTTCGTAAAGCCTTGTGTCTATCTCTCTGGTCAAATGTTCTGTTGAGGTATGCGAAACGATCCGTTTTAAAGAAAAAGAAATTGATATGGCATAATACAGCTCTGTGTACGATTGGTTTGGGTCTCAGTAAGACGTTCAAAGGCATACTTGCCTGCAGATTTCTCATGGGCTTCTTTGAGGCAGGGTTTGTTCAAGGTGAGTTGAAGAGTATTCTGAATGATTGAAATTGACCAAGGTGTGAAGGTTGCGTGTACCTAATTGGTCGTTACTACAAACGACGAGAATTTTCTGTCGATACGCCTTGTTCCTCAGTGCCTCTGTCTTGGCTGGAGCTTTTGGCGGTGTACGAACACCTGAATCGTTGATTCACAATAAACAATAGTAATTGGGCCCCTGGTTTCTTGCGTTTGCGATAGAGCATATAGACAAAGTAGGAGGCTACTCAGGTTGGAGATGGATCTTCATCATCGAAGGTCTCCTGACTGTCGTTACGACGGGCATCGGGATGATCTGCATTCCCAGTTACCCAGAGGAGTCCGCTTTCCTCAAACCTAAAGAGAAAGCATACTTACTAAAGATGCTAGAGGCAATTACCTTCGCAGGTCTCAAAATTAAAACTTCTCACTCGACATAGATTGATACGAGGCCGTCGCGTCCAGACCGCTACAATTTTACTATCCGGAGAGAGTGCATTTTTACCCCAAAATCTGGCTTGGGTACAAGAAGACACAAATCACCTGAAAGTTCGAACTGATAGAACACTCGCCTACTTCGGCGCAGACAACGCAGCCTCCTCAATCGTCTCCTTCCAACCCACGATTTTGAAAGCCCTCCGCTACTCAAGTGCCCAGTGGACTCCTATGCCTTTAGAGCCTCAGAATCTAGAATTAAAGACTTTTGTTCTTCAACTTCCTCATTACTCTTTATGTCTCTTTTTGCCTAGTAACGCACTACAATTATTAGACATGTCCTTGGTTTTGTAGGGCTTAGACAGCTACTTCAATACCTCGTATAACCACAAATGAATTAGACTAGAAATTAAAAGCAAAAGAATATGCCCTAAAGTCAATTGCTTGTGATCTTGCCTAATAATTTTGTATAGTGCTAGGCATAACCTTAGACTCCTAGGTATCGAGGAAGTTGCGCCTAGAGCTCTATAGCCTTGAATCATAAGAGGTCTCCTAATACTGACCCTCTAATTGCTTTGTATTATTATTCTTACTTAAAAAGACACTTCTCTAAAACCTTCTATTTTAGATCCTTTGTATGTTTTTAATCCACAATAAAAGACACTATGTTGAAGGTTCCCTCCTCTAAAGCGTATTTGAACACCGTAGCGAGCAGAAAAACGACTGAAACATCCCCGATATCGATCCACGACTGACTTCAGGGCAGCCTTCTAATGCCGTTGATGCTGCTTCCCATACAGATCACTATACAATTCCAAACAGCACACGACAAGCCACGAAGCTTCGGTATTTTGCGCAGAAGCCGGTGGTCATTTCGAAGCGAAGATGATGAGGATGTGTAACATTCGCCATGAAAGGCCATTTTTGTCCCAGTCTGTCCGTAGTAGACCAAAAAAGCCAGCACCGATGAATCGGGACATCAACGGTAGTTTCAAGGCGCCCCATACAATGTCTCGGTGCGTCTTTCCGAAGGTTGTGCAGAGATCTAATACCACCAGAGTGACTTAGAAAAGCCAAAAGCATCACAGGTCCATGCAATGAAGGCGACTTTGGAAAAACATTGGTCGCAAGGCATTTTCTACCGGGGTGAGTCACCTAAAAGGAACAGCCACTGCCGCAGCGAAAGTAGTTGTAGAAGCGCGATGGGATGGAATAACTTTAAAGTCCGGCTTCAACTTCGAGATACGAGACGCAATCTTGCTCCAAACATTGATTCTCGACACAAAATTATTCATCGTTGTCATAGATGGGACCTGCTGGACGTTGACATAAATGGGGGAGAGCTATTTCCTTCGACGAGACTCTCGGGTTCTCTTATCCATCCCCCTGATTTCCTGGTCATTGCAAGCCATTACCAAGATTAATTCCACTCATTCAAAACCTTGACATCGTATATGGTCGAGAACGAGACTGAGCTGAAAAGGCGCACGTACTCCTGCATGTTCGTAGGCAAGCGCCCGAAATTGTTACGTGTTAGGGGTCACGGCGAGTGCCTCCTTGCTTGGCGATACAAGCACGCCCAGTTGATTGCCGACGAACTTTGGAGGTGCATCGTCCTGTCTCCCAAAGACACAGGTCGCGTGAATTAGACGAGAGTAAGCTGTCGACATAGATTCGAGGCTCCCTGCGAGGCAGAATTGGCTGAAGTGAGACAATTGCTGTACTTAATTCCATTATTGGGGGACAAGCGGCGTTCGAAACTCCTAGCATACTGTCAGTTTTCAAACTTGATTTTATCGACAAGCTGGCGATTCCTCTTTACGACCGCATCTCGTCGTGTATCTTTGCTCCTATCGTCTCCAAGATTGCCGTAAATTATGGCCCACCACCACGACATTGTCCCACCCTAGCAGGAAAAGACCATCAGAACTAGGCCATGACCCAAGAGTTTCAATTCGCATTTTTTGGGGCTGGAGCATAATTATGTAGCCTCGTTGAGCTCGAAAGGCATTCGCCAAGACAAATGTGCCTGTGTAGAATTGTAAGTGCATCGCAGCAAATACTGTCATTCAAAAACTAATTTTTCAACAGCTATGGACTACCGGATACATTTGCGATCAATATAGAAACCGCCTGGCTCTACCACGACACATATACAATATACGCCGCCACGATTTCTTATCCTTTGTAGGACAATGGAAGAGTCCTACTGGAGACGGATCTCTCGATACAACCACTAATTTCTTAACGAAACTAATGCACTGCGAACGCTTGCGACAGAGGAAAGAGCAAGAGCGAGAGAAAAGCAAATTTTGATCGCGAGTTTTGGCCCTTCATCTGGTTCCTTTTCGCCGATGCATTTCGTCTGAAACGATATCGGTGGAGGAATCTTCCTACCGACTTGGAGGATGAGATCGAGAGGGTAGTGTGCGATAACTGATTGGTTGAAGAGGGCAAACGAAAAATATGGGACGTCGCGATAAATGCCAAAAAAGGTTGGATCATGCAACACAAGGAAGGTACGGATTAGAGGTTTGGCGGCGAGCTTCATGAAACACTGGAGAGATCGCTGGATGAAGGCAGAAAGCGAAAAGATGTGTCTATCGCAGTAAGTCAAGCCCATTCCGGGGTTGGCAAGTGCTGAGTGTAGGACCAGAGATTCTTTCTCAATCATCAACATCCAACGGAATATGTTTTTCTCTTCAGTGATGGCATAGTGCATGTGCGACTGCATGAGGCATTCTAGTTTACTCTTCGCCGCCTGCTGAAGCGATAGTTCGAGGCCAAGACCAAGAGGAACAAAAAGCCGAAACATTTCGAATTGCTCAACTTTTCTGCTTCGTGCCGCTGCAGTCAAAAGGAGCAGAAAATTCGGGACGCAGGCTACGACGCCCGCAGGGGAGTATTTCACCATGTGTGAGGAACCCTCCTTGCCCATACGTACCTTTGAGAGGCCAACGATCAGCATCCAAATAACTTGTCAATTCAAGAAAATTTATGTGAAGACTTAAAAAACGATCCGTACAGTCCGATACGATCCAAGGCTTGAGGACCGTTTGTGCTGTGCTGATCAGTTAACGAGACAGAGCAGTGGTCTTTTGGGTGCTTTCCACGGGGAGGAAGTGAAAAGAAATTTTTTGGAATGAGTACGTTTAGGCAATCGGCATGCTTAGGAAAGTAGGGAGTGAAAGAACGGAGCAATTAGCTAAAGAGCTAGAATAGACTCGCTCGCCAGTGCGCGAGATAGTTCCAGGTGCTGAAACGGAAAGAGGTTGATAGCATGCGATGGGGACGAGTGTGGACGCGTTCTCTGTCGGAGAGATGGGTGATGTTGAAGCGCCTGTGACTATTCTTCAGATCTAGCATGAGATGAATTGCGAAAATGGGATGGGATATCTATCGAGGGAGCTAGACTGCTCCCAGCCAAACCTCATATTCGTCCTAGTGAAATGCACACAACTATGTGAGCTCAATTATACTACATTTTCTGGCCCTGAATATACCACTATCGATCCGATGCTCATGTCTCACAATTAGAAGCTTCGAAACGTTTCTTTTGACATCCCGAAGTAAAAGCCCCCCGTGCATAATCTGAGTATCTCCGTACTTTTGCAACCTCCACTTTAACAGCCATTTCAAGAGTCATAACATTTCTTCCGTCATTCGGGGAGGAAATTGATCGACTGTTGGCGACTCTGCGAGCTGAAATTCCTTTTCCTGACATCCCATGGTACCGGTAAGGTTTGTCTCTGGCAGGCATTGACCTGGCTTTCTCGAGGCGCAATAAGTGAACACGAAATGAACAAGAAACCGAACCAATTTGATTCGACTACTGGTCAGAGTGCCGCGTGGTGCTTGTCAGAACCTGGACCCTCATGTCGCGTCCATCTCGTGCGAACGCCATTTCAGATTCACATGTCCTCTAGACACCTCTTGTATGCGCCCCCGTCCATCGATCTCCTGAACCTCGACAGGTGCAGTTTCTGACTTGTTATGGCCTATAGTTGGCGTGACCATGTAGCGGTGATTCACGTCGTATGTACCAAATTGCCAACAAGCAGACGAATGACTCCAATTACTGAGAGCACGACCCTAACTGAGATTCCAGCAATTGCGCCTGTTGTGAGAGAGCTGCCAGAAATTTTTTTTTTCGCACTAGCTGAGGCGGAACCGGACGCGTCGGCCGTTGAAGTCGATGACGTGGTTGTCGCGACTTGGCCAGCAAAGTTGTATCCATTGATTTGAATACCTTGCACAATTTCGAGGACGTAAGAATCGCGGTAGTAGCGATGTAGTTGCCCTCGGTCACAGAATCGGGTTGATAGGAGGACAAAGTCATACCTCCAGGCAAAATTGATGCGCATTGCCCAACGTCTCCTTGCGAGCAAAGGTTTACATATGCGAAGCCACTGACAATATTACTTAGCATGGTTCAGGCCAAGAAGGCGCCTTCTTACCTCGGGCAACATGCTGTCAATGTGCTGCTTTCATCAACGATCTCGGAGTAAGCCGCCGTGTAGGCTGCAGGACAGATGAAAAGTCCGAGAGAGGTAATTGTCGCGGTGTCGGATTGATCCCACCAGGATGTCGCAACATCTAGAAGGCAATGCATTGCAAATGTAACTTGGTCTTCATTCAGATTGTACAGATAGACAGTGTTCGTCACGGCATTTTAGGATTCGTAGAACGCTGAGCTGCAGCCATCCACTATTGGATATGTGGTCGTCAAAGGAAGCCATGAAGTTAGAGTGCCATTGTTTAACTCTGGCCGGTGGGTCGCTGTTGCCATTATTATGGAGACTTTGTCGCACGCGTAAAAATTAAAGAGAGCTGAAAGATCAGTTAGACAAGAAAACAGTTGCCGACATCCTTCATGAACTGGAGCGCTTCCACTAAGCCGCAATTTCAATTGACAGATATCAACAACAAGTTGGGGCAAGGGATAAAACATGCAAGCCTGTGTGTTCGGGCTGGGATTCGTCGGATCACATCTGAGGCATACCCGAATCAGGATGACACTGCCGCTCTGCCATTCAATCTTGCCATTAAGCTCAACGAAGCTGGAAAGAGGCACAGAACTTCTACGATCCATACAAATCCATGCCATTGAATAAATTTGGGCACGTTGGACTGATGGAATGCAAATAATGGTACCTTGAGCACACCAATCAGCGCAACTCCGGGGCCGAGATATTGGCCTCAAAAGCCGACAGACAAGCAGAGCGCTAAAATCCAGCCCCCTCGACCCTCGACTTCGAAAACTAGGAGGACTAGCGACCTTCCTTTGCCCAGTACACCTAGCTTGGTGCTATCAGAACAAGTAGACACATGGCAGATAGAAAGATTGTTGGCGCTCGCAGTGCTGCTGAACTCTCCTGACGTCCACCGAGAAACCCCAAAGCTCATCAGGATGATTTGGGGCTGGAGCGAGCGAGAAGTCGTGAAATTGCTGATTTCATGGTTTGTTTGAAGAAAGTGCAACAAGACGAGAAGCTCGAGATTTGGGCTCGTTAACAATGTATTCTGGAGCCCTCGATCCCCGTCACCTGCCAAATCGCGTCGCCCTAGGCCTCGTAAGGCAAGGCGTCGCCCCCAGATTACCCCTCCTTCCTGATCAGGCAAAAATTCCTAGATCAGGACTAGTAAGGTCAGGTGATTTTAGAGTCATACTAGAGTGCTAGCCTACGGCCTTCGTACTTTTGTGATGGCTGGCACATCACATGACGTATTTGCGGCGGGAACCAGCGGATAGTCGCGCAAGGGTCGACCCCAGTACCATAAAAGTCGAGGCTTACCCTCTTTCTTTCCTTTCCTTCTTTCTTTAGCTTAATATTTTCCAATAAACCGTGATCTTTGAACTCCGTGCTTCAGACCTTTGCATTGATCCCGCCGTCACAGAC
>NXFV01000086.1:0-23222 GCA_002803225.1 Gamarada debralockiae | reverse complement strand
GGGAGCATGTATACAGAAGGAGTATATGTATAGATGGAGTATGCGTACGGATGGAGTATATATGCGTACGGATGGAGTATGCGTACAGATGGAATATGTATATGGATGGAGTATGTATATAGATGGAATATACGTATGGATGGAGTATGCATATGCATAGAGTATGCGTACAGATGGAGTATACATATGGATCGAGTATACATACGGATAGAGTATGCATAGATGGAGTACTGATGGAGTATGCGTATAAATAGAGTATACATATGCATGGAGTATATATACAGATGGAGTATGTATACAGTAGAGTATGTGTATAGATAGAGTATATACTATAATAGCATATATTTTTATTAGCTTCTAAATACAAAGTTCACTAAATCTTAAGCTCTATTCTACTAGCAGGAACGCCCCTCTACGTTCCTGTCCTATCTAGTTCTTGAACTCCTCAAGTGAGATCTGCTTGTACACGTGTCAGATGAACTACTGCCTAAGACATCTCTTTTTGGCTCCACACATCATTTCCCATGTGTTTAGTCTCCTCCTGCCTTAGATTCTATTCTACAGACTTTTCTCCCCATCCGACAACACGACAGTCTTGCCCGTCGTCCTCGAAAGAATGGCAGCGATCTCCTCCAAGGTGTATATTCTCTCAGCAGCACAGAACGTCTTGCCTTCGTATTTGTCTGGCTCAGTAAGAATAGCGCCGACGAATTTGCCCGTATCCCCATCAGTGTCGATATAGGGGAATCCGGTCTCGGAAGAGATAGGGCGGGTCAGAACCCAAGTCCCGTCTACAGCTGGCTACGGCGCAAAGAAGGGCTGAATATACCAGTTCTGTATGAAGAAATCTCCAGCAAAGAAAGCGCTTTTAATAGATAAGCCACGGATATATTTCTCAGCTTTGGCCTTAGCGTCAAAAGGGATGACTTTGGTATGTTGGCCGCCAGACATCTTACTAACTGATGGGAGACTGCTAAAGATGAAGTATGAGACGCCTTTCTCGACGGCGATATCAGCAATGGTTTTGGCGTTGTTGAATTCGACCTCGAATCCGTCGGGGCTGAAACCGGATACTATCATGGTGAATACAATATGGGCGTCAGTCAATGCCACCTCGAGGGAGGCTCGGTCGAGCGTATCATCCTGAATAACTTCGACTTTCTTTTTGAGTTGTTTGGCTTTCTCGGAACTGATATCGCGGGTGATGGCACGGATCGTGTAATTTTGGAAGAGTGAAGGGTCGTTCAGGACGTAGTTGATGATTGAACCGCCTTGGTGGCCGGTGGCGCCGAAGACGGCGAAGGTTTTGGGCATGTTGAGAAAGAAACTCTGATGATTTGATGAGGAGTTGCGAGGAAAACAGTGACTTGAGATGACTTTATGCTTTTCTGAGCTGACAAATGGGGGTTCGAAATGAAGCTATTCACGGAAATCTGCGACGACCAATATGTCCCGCCCCGGCGCAAGCGGAAGAACTTTAGAGACAATAGCATTCGCTTCTCCTAAACAAAAGCGAAGTAGCAAGCAATCAGAACAAGCGTAAAGAAACTACCGCAATTCGTATCCTCTAACGCGAAGCGGATGCGATGACCCCGGCGACCATCGAATACGCCGCAATCACAAAGATGTGGAATAGTATGAAATCAACAAGATTGTCCGAGTCTCTATGTCGTTTCCGAGAGTATTGGAGAGCAGTTATGTCCTGAATCAAAGGTCTGCGCTGTGAACTGCTCAAGTCTGCTCTACCCAAGTGAAAAGGCCCCAGAAGTGCAAGAGACAATATTTGCTACTGCGACCCAGGTCACACCACCTCATCTTTTGCTGCTATGAACCAAATAACGGCGGCGCATGGTTTTCATCCCAACAAATGTGGACATTGGCCGCTTTGCAAGCTTCAACTACCTCACCACAGCCTTCCTCGCCTTCTAAAGTATAGGTTTCCGGATTCATCCCAGGGCCCGGTTGCCAAAATGCGATTGACCGTAGTCCTGTGAATCGCGTCGCCTTATTCTTCACAATTTCGTAAATGAAGGCGCTCAACTCCCCTGGATGAAGCTCTACGTCATCGTCATCAGGGTCGAGTGAGAAGTAGCTCGACCAGTGATATTCATGAGGTATCTCGATTTGCAGCTCTTCAAGAGTGGGCGGAAGAATCTTCGATATTGCCGTGGCGGAAACGGAGATACCACGACTAGTCGCTTCTGCCTGGGAGATGAACAGGAACGTAAGTGGGAGCCCAACATATTTCAGGTTGGTGAATAAATGAAGGTCGATGGTTTCGGTTGGCTCGAACCCGCTTCGATCACCTTCGGAAGCACCGTAGATGAACAGCTCTTCAAGGTTGCGTTCTTGCGATCGAAGGGCGACGCCGAATTCTTCGATGATAGTGCAGTTCCATTCGAAAGCACAAGGTCGAAGAAACCGTGGGAAATTTCGGAAAGTTGGAGCTCGTAACGAAGAGATTTCAGAGCTTTTGGCCATGACAGAAGCTTCGCCAAGCCTTGATCTGCTGGAACCGTGCTGGTGAGGCACAAGGATGTAATGCTTGAGGTACTTGATTTCTCAGCGCTGTCCTGTGTAAAGAGATTCCAATTCCGAACGCCAGATAGACCGAGGAGCCTGATGTTGGGAAGGTCGAAATACGAATGGATATCCTCTTTGTACGCGCTGTTCTGAAGATCTCCAGTTTGGGTATCGATTTTGCTTTTTTCTGGGATCTCAACTTCCAAGCAGCTGGCAGCAGAGAGGAGTGCCCTGTTCTGGTGAAATGTGCCAAGCGTGCACTTTAGATGGAGATATGAAAGCGAGGGTCGCAGAAGCTGGATCATCGGAAAGACGGCCTCCTCTTGATCGGGCTGACAAGTAATGGACGCACCAACGACATAGGAACGCAACTGCTCAGACTTGGTGATGGTGCGGAGAAAGAGGGACGAATCAAATATGCGTGTAGCATAAAAAGGTGGCTTGCTCAAGTGCTGATATCTGCTCCTCCAGTCCGGAACGTTGGGTGGCCGATGATTCGCTGCATGACGCTCATGGCTTTCCCACAGATAAACGTATCGGTAGAGCTGAGAAGTTGAACAGCGATGGAGGGCTCTTGACACGGTTGTGAGAGAGAGGATAGTGTCGTTGGGGACGTATGACAAAACGAGTAAAATGAGGTCATCGGGCAGTGTTGAAAGTCCTGCCATGTTCAATATTCAACAATGAATGCTGCGGAGTTATAGTAAGGTTTAAATCCCTGCCCTCCCACTTAAGGCTTAGCGGCCCCTAGTTAAAGTGCCAGATCTTTTTCGCAGTTATGCACGTGATAGCTTTGTACACGAGGCTGTGCAAGGCTGGGAACTTTTTCGGGCTATGTGAAGATGCTGCTCAAGATCCGAGAGTCAGGAGAATAGATTCTTTCATCTTAGTTTGAGTATGAACTTCTTGTCAAAATTCACTATTGGTACGTGTTCATCACTTCGCGCTTGTAGTTGCCAAAATTCACTCAATCGATTTCAGCGCCAGAGCTAACCTGCAAAACTTCACTTTGTCAACTCCAAAAGCTGTCTTGTAGGAAGCAATCTGCGATTACATTAACCAGAAAGTAAATTCCTGTCATTAAATATCGCGATTCTCAAGCAAGATCAAATTGCGTATTCCAGCCTCTGGACTTCTTACACCTCATCTTCCGTCAAAATCGTCAAACATCATGGTTAGCAAAGCTCTGGAAGCAATGTTCAAGGCTCGTGGGCAACGAATATCGAGAGCATACACAAAAGAAAAGGATACACTGGAACTCCGCAGAGGACGTGAACGAGAAACCTTCCAGAGGTTGGCTTTCGCACAAGAAACGCCATGGGAATGGCCTGATGGTATGTCATCCTATTGCCTCCCAATCAAGAGCGTTTTTTATTGACGCTCTTATCAGTACCTACGGGAACTGCAGATCTTCTTGAAGTTGTTGCTGGAGCAGTCGACTCCTCAAAACACAACCGAAAGACGCTTGACGATCTCCGTCTGTTCGCAGAGTCTGTTGAGACACCTGCGTCAACGAGCATTTGGGATTTCAAAACGAAAGGATGGGTTAAATGGGAACCTTCAAAGGATAAAGCGGCTGCTGGCGAAATGCTCTTCAGGTGTGCACGGAAAATCCTAAAAGTGATGTACTTCTGCAGTCATCGCTGCGAGCCCGAACCCTTGAAAAACTACATCCCTGAAGAATTTATCCTGCAAATCTTCACCGCAGATGAATGGTCCAAGAAGGTCAAAAAGAAGGAGGGAAAGTTCGATAGCAGAATGCTCGTTGAAGTGTTGCTCAACAACATTCTTCCCCGCTGGCAAAAAGATGCCACATTCCCAAAACCCTTTGATCCCAACCACCACAACGTCAAGCTTCGGAGCACTCAGTTCGAATACTTCAAGCAGCAGGCAATCAGTGATCGGAACGCATCCGTCCAATTTTATGGCAGGCTCGGAGACAGTGTCGACTGGGAGGGAATCTGCAAAGAACCATTGGACAACAAAGTGGTGTACGATTGGGGTATCGAATGCCTGGCTTCCGCGGCCGATATCGCATATAGACTTGGCTATGGAACCACGGGTCAAGAGTTTGACACAAAGACGATGAAAGCGCAGTTCATCCTCATGGCGAAGGAATCTTGTCGTCCTCCATATGAAGCTGTTTTGCTGCAGGAAGACTACGGACAACGTCAAAAAATCACGAATACTGGAAGGGTCCTTCGCAATAGTAAGAGGGCAGCTGGGATCATGGACAATGACGAAGATGCTCCAACTGGTGAGCCAGCTTCGAAAATCCGGAAACGCGATGGAAGTGGAAGTACCGAAGCCCAAGATAAGGAGAAGACGAAGCTCAAGGCTCATGAAGGAACTGTCACTCTCAGTACAAAGCGACAAAATGTGATGGGCTCCAACCGACAGCGAAATATTTATGATGTGCCAGATGATGAGCCCCCTCAACTTCCCAACACTCCTTCGAAAGGCCCAAAGCGAGTTGGAAGTGACACACCTAAAGCTCAGGGTAAGAAGACACGGAGACGCGAAGGGACTGGGAGATTGGCTGGCCAGGGCAAGGAGAAGACAAAGTACAGGAATGGCGAGGAAATTAGTCCTCTTGACAGAGTGGGGCAAGAGGTTGGTGGTTTGTGATGATATGGACGCACTGGGCGAGTGAAGTCATTGGAGTTATGAATCCGCTTGCCGAAGCAAGATGTTAAGGCGCATGATGGGATTCACTTAGGGTCATGGATGCAGTGGAAACCAGAGGCCACCCAAGGTGAAGCAGATGACTGAAAATGATTAGACATAATGTAACTTTTACGAGCAAAATGCAGTCAAAGAGATTGATTGTTATCTACTACTATAGACAACGCCTCAACTCTCAATGAGAAAGAAGTATGGGTATCATTCCAAGCCTTTGAATTTCAAGATGCCATTTCCTGCATCCTTGTCCTTGCCTTTCGCCCGCTTCTTCTTCTTCCGTTGTTTCCGGTCTCCTTCCTCATCGCTGCTATCCGCATCATCGCTATCATCGTCACTTCCCAGTGCTCTTTTGGTGGGTGCGGCCTCTTCGTCTGAATCAGAATCCTCGTCTTCATCCTCCGAATTCATCTGCTCCTGCCAGACCTTCACGATCGATCCCCCTCCACTGATTAATCGTCCTCCAACATCGAATCCCAGCGCAACAACAGCCTCAACCTCATCATGTCTCAGCCGCTCCCCAACAACCTTATTAATACCCAGCTTCACAATCCGAATCGTGCCATCTCCAACTCCAACCACAACATTCTTCCCTCCCTCACCCACACCCTCCGGCATAACAATCATAGCATCCAAACTCTCTCCCCCTCCCTGCGCAGTATCAACAATAATTCGCTCATCTTGATCATCCCACACGCCCCTCTCCCACAAAGTCAACACCCCCGTCGAGCTACCAACCAACACTTTCTCGCCCTTACTCCGTCCCGGCTTCGAAGGTAATCCCCCAACAAAAACACTACTCAGCAACTCCTCCTCCTGATCCTCACTCTTAACTAACACACCTCTCCTTAAATCCGTTACCGCTAATGTAGTTCCACCAGTCGTAACCCATTGTTTGCTAAATCCACTTGTACTGTGTTCCGTGGGCGGTAAGGGCGTAAGACTCGAGATGTAATCTTCGTGCGGATGATGTGTTTGGCTTGGTTTTAAATGCCCGAATGTTCCTGGGGTGCGGAGATCGTAGAGGTGTAGAGCGGCGGAATCTGTTGCTAGTAGGAGGGTTTGTGGGGAGAGCGCGTGGATGAGAGTTGGAGGGTCGGGTTCTGAGGTGGATGCGAAGGGTATGAGAATCTTAGATTGCACTTGGCCTGTTGTTGAGGATGCTGCTTTAAGGAGGCCGTCTGTGCCTGCTGAGTAAAGGACTTTCAATTTGTCAGTGGTGTTGCTCAAATTGGGTGGAGCTCGTACCTTCACCATCACCACTGTATGCTAATGTGCGACAGCTTCCCTTATGTCTCCTCGTACGCCATTCCGTATCTATTGTGCCAGTACCAGTTGAAATGATGCTCGTATTGCCATCTTCGTCGTCGGATCCGCTGCCAGTAACAGGAGGAAGTCGGAATGATTGGACATGCCCACCAGATAATCCGACTGCGAGAATAGGCTCGGTGGGATGGAGAGCTTGTGCGAAGAGATCGGAGGTGAGCGGTAGAGTACAGAGATTCTCAAACATTGCTATCGATCGAGCATTGTTCAATGGCTAGGATGGTGTTGATAATTTGGAGACTGGAGAAATTTTGACGAGGCTCGGACGGCTGTCGCTTAGCGTACTTCGGCTCCACCTTTTCCCCTGAAGCCTCTAGAACACTGCCGAAGACCCCGATCTTTTTGGAGTGATTTTAGAAAAGTACTTGCCCCTTAATGAGAGCGATTTTCTCCAAATTATGGCCTCCAAGGGGCACTAAATCACGTCCTTCAGTTTTCTTTCAGGACTGAATTCGGTTACTGGCGACTGAACCTCGTTGCACTGTTCCTCAATTTTCTGAGTAGGGGAAAATCTGTCTGCTATATAGTTCTGCTAGACAAAGCTAGAAACCCTTTCATGCTATTCCTGCAACCACAAGAGCATTTCTCTGGCTTCATTCCATTCAACCATCGCTGAATCCAACGAACTGCAAAATCTCCCTTCTTCGTCCTCAAAGATATTCTTCCGCAGAAGTAAACGACAAGGCATCGAAACATGCTTTTATGACAGACATTTGAGAAATCAACATCGCCCAAATCCACCCCCCCCAAAAAATTGCTCGTCTCAGGCTCTTCAATGAGCGCTCTCTGGAATTCCCTGCTGGGGCGACACAACACCAACCCTAGCTCCAGCTCCAGCTCCAGCTCCAGGGATCCCAGCCCCTGTCTCTTGCCTCAAAAGCCTGATTGTAAACTGAAAAGTCAACTCGCCAGTAGGGAAAGTGAAGCCAGAGGGTCGTCTCCAGAATTTGCTCTTCCATGCAGCAACACATCTCAGCAATAGCAAAATTAGATGAAGGGCTCTGCGTCACATCGTCAGCACCGCACATCCCTCTTTCATTTCAAGGTCAAACACATACCCCACAACAGCAGCAAGTCCACCGCCAATACCCATCAGAATCTTCGCAGCAAGCACCCAGTTCAGACATACAGGCTTGACCGGTTCCTTTGGATCGTACTGTTCCTGACACCAGTCATCGGTCGGGAAGCCGTACCCGAACAACATCTCCGGGAGCCAGTAGACAAAGTTCCAGATCAAAAAGATATCAATCAGAAAATTCAACAAGATTGGAAGCTTGACTCGGAGATTAATGACTGCGGCGAGGAAAGCGAAGACTACCTATTTGATATCAGATACAGGTCACGTGAAATTCAGTGGGCGAAAAGGGGGGCGAACGAAAGCTTCAACGGCCTCGATGGATGGTACTGTAGCGTAGTAATGCCATTTTAAAGGCGAATAGTTAATTAGAATGTCGGTGGCGAGGAGGAGGATGAAGGCTAGAATTGAGGTGATGAGGATGGACGTGGTGAGGAGCTTGACGGGTTGTTGGAAGAAGTCTCTGACTGCGGTGTAGGTTGTTATTTCTGGGAACGTGGTAATACCACCCTCTCCAGAGCCGCTGGCTTCTGCGTGGTTGTTCTCAGTTGCGAGAAGGGGTGAGCTTTCAGTAGGTTCCGCCATTTGTGTGCCGTCTAGTCGTCGCGTCGTATCAAAATGCCTAAAGAGAGTATATGTGGAACTTGTGAGGCTGAGAGGGATGCTTAGTTTATTTGATAAAAGCGAAAAATATAACTCGAAATGGATCGCATGACGAAGCGAGAAAGATAACTGATGTCTTCGTTACGTTTGCAGGATTGATGAAAGGCTTACGTTGCACGTTCGAGAAGTGCAAGGTCGACTGCGCCTCTCGCATCAGGTGAAAACTGCAGCATTCTTGAGACAAGTAATTACTTCGCAGTTGCTCGAATAATGGGTAATTGGAAAATGAGGACTGTTTCTCATGAAAATACCCCACTGATTTCTCTAAGAAAAGCTGTTAGCCCAGGAAACATTTGTTGTATTGTCACGTGACAGTTGAAGGTGAAGGAACATGCTCGTCAGACAGAGAGCTGTCCTGTGCTCTGTTTAATTCTCAGAATGAATCTCGTCATGGCTTTGATGATCCGCTAATTACTGCCAAAGGCAACTAACTGCGTATGTATATGTGACCTTCCCTATGATCGCCGAACCGAAGGTCTGATTAGAGAAATTCCCAGCTCTCATCTGTCATAATAACCCAAATCCAACGTAAAAGAGACGGTATCCCCATGCAGTATTGGGACATCTTTGCGTTATTGGCTTTCGTGGTGGGAATGCGGGAAGAGGTTTCGAGCGGGTAAGGATTTATCAATGGTTTGACAAGGCTGACAAAAGGCTGACACACGAGAAAGATGCCGGGCGTGTAGCCGAATCGCGGGGGGAAACTTCCAACACAAAAGACCCAAACTCTCAACTCTTATCACTAACCTTACTACAAAGCTCAATACTTCAATTAACATTATTTACAGAATCTAGCATACACAATGGATGCCTTCGAATATAATGCAGCACCCGCACGAGTCATATTCGGCAGCGGCACTCTCTCAAAGCTTTCAGATGAAGTCGCGCGGCAGAATCTCTCCGCGCCACTCCTCCTCTCCACTCCCCAGCAGATCACACAAGCCTCCCACCTAAAAGATCTCCTCGATGGCAAAGTGGCAGGCATATTCGCCGAAGCAACAATGCACACTCCCTCCCACATCACCGAAAAAGCCCTCGAATACGCGCAATCCACCCACGCAGACTCAGTCATCTCAATTGGCGGCGGAAGCACAATCGGCCTTGGGAAAGCAATATCTATAAGGACTGGGTTACCGCATATCTGTATACCGACAACGTATGCAGGGTCAGAAATGACGCCTATTTTAGGGGAGACGCAGGATGGGAAGAAGACCACGAGAAGCGATCCGAAGATTCTTCCTGGAACGGTTATTTATGATGTTGATCTTACGATGACTTTGCCGGCGAGTATGAGTGCTACTAGTGGTGTTAATGCTATTGCGCATTCTGGTAAGCCTTTTGAAGTGCGTCGGAAATGATCCTGGCTGATTTGTTTTGGGAATAGTTGAGGCGCTGTATGCTCGAAATACAAATCCAATCATCAACCTACTAGCCCTCGAAGGGATTAAATCCCTCGCTTCCTCCCTCCCGACAATCGTATCCTCCCCCTCCGACGTCCCAGCCCGCCAGTCAGCCCTCTACGGAGCGTGGCTGTGCGGAACTTGTCTCGGCGCCGTGGGGATGTCTTTACACCACAAGCTCTGCCATACCCTAGGAGGATCCTTTAACATGCCCCACGCGGAAACCCATACCATCATCCTACCCCATGCACTGGCTTACAATGCGCCGAATATACCCGAGGTCATGAAGAAGATTGCGGAAGTGTTGCCTGGCAGTGATGGCGATGCGATCAAGGGGTTGAATGTCTTGTTGGAGAGATTGAAAGTTAAGAGGGGGTTGAAGGATTTTGGGTTTAAGGAGGAGGATGTGGATAAGGCTGCTGAGATTGCGGCTAGTAATCCATATTGGAACCCGAGGCCTGTGGAGAAAGCACCTATTAGGGAGTTATTGAGAAGGGCTTATGCTGGAGAGGAAGCGAGGGCAGATTTGTAAGTTGGTGTTGCCAATAGGTAGGAAAGTTTGATGAAAATGTAACTTTATTTCGTGGCATTTGAATGCATTCAACTTGTGCCAGTGGCAGCTGAAAAGTTTCCAGCTGAAAAGTTTCCAGCTTCGTCGTATGCTTGAGGCGACACCTCTTCTCCACTATGTTTAATTCAATTCGGAAGCCTTCTATTCCCAATTCCTACTGCCTATAGTTGAACCCTATTCATCCTTTGCTCTCGAATGTGCAAGATCGGGTTGCCGGAAGAACAACCCTTCTGGGCGTACACTTCCCTCTATGGCCATCTCCATGGTTTCCGGATCCAGCATTCCGCCTGCGAGAGATGCTACGACTTCCACATCATTCTGCCATTGGCTTTCCTACGTAGATGCGTCTCCCAGTCTGCCCTCGAGTTTCTATAATTTTCTGGGTTGTTTATTTCGCATACGTTAAGGTCCAACGCCTCCCATATCACATCCCATCCATCCTCTGTCTCCACATCTTCCTCGTTTCCTTCATTTTCCAGAAACTCAAACCCATATTCATCATCAACATCCACCCACTCGTCCTCATCGTCTTCTTTCGAAAACAACTTTGATGCACGTCCCTGCGGAGGTGGCGTCGTGAATATTCCTTCCAATCCTTCTGGCTTAAAGAGTTCTCTGGGTGATTGTTTCTCGGTCTTACTCTTCTCTCCTCTACCCTCAACATCGCATTTTTCGCTCCGCTTCACTTCTTGATCGCATTGGTATTGCCACTCACTCAAACTGCCACCCTCCGGCCTTTCTTCTTTCTTGAGATTCATTGCCGTTCCATTTCGAAAATTTCTCGCCGCACTCCTCTTCGCCCTCCTAGCAGCATCCGCACCTCTATCCCCCTTCTTCGTCCCCGGTCTCGGATTCCATCCATCATAAACCCTGAAGGAAACTACAGGAGCACCTCGAAATAAAGAATACTTGTCTGGTTCGGTTTCGATCCTGTATCCTGTCCGCACTCTGCGACGATATAGATAGGTATCGTACGAGTTCCATTTTCCTTCTTCGTGAGGCTGGTAGGCTGGTCGACCGATATGTGCGGGGCGGCGCTTTTTGGGTTTTGACGCCATTTTTTTGTGGGATGTTTCTTTGTTTTTGTTAGTTTGATTGAATGTTTTGGAAGAGTGAGTTTGATTTTAAGTGGTACATGGACAGTGGATGTGAGTCAGGCCGGGAAAGAGGCTTAGCTCGAGGCTGCGATTCTAACCCTTCCACTTACGAAACAGGCCCTATGACTTCATTTGTGAAGTGAAACCTTAAGGATTTCCTAATTCGATACTTCGTACTTTCCAAGTCCCTGGCACCTGGTTTCACCTTACAAGGTACTCTCAAATTGCCTCACCATCCAGCTTCGGAAGTGGTATCACGTGATACTCTCAAACAGCTGTCGTTTATGTTTCCTCCCTCCGTTGGCCAAGTTCAACTCGTCTATTCATGAATAGTATGTAAAAAGCAATCTTCTTTCCTAATCACCTGCTTCATCCTGTAATCCAATCGCCAAGTGACAACTCACAGCATCCACGCCATAAGCGCCACACTCACAAACTCGGATATTCGGCCACCCAATTTCGTTGCCTCCCCCGTGAAAGAAATACTCGTCGGGGTCGGCTTCGACGACCCAGTTTGTACAGTCGTCGCGGAATTTTGTAGTATTGTTCAAGGCAACACAGATCTGTCGAACCAGTATTGCAAAGGCTGTTCACGGCGCGAATCAATACCGTGCCTGAAATTTTCGAGCTGCGTCGAAAGTAAATAGAGGAAGACTTACTCTGCAACTCAGCACCGGTACAATTCGAGCTCTTCTGAAGACATAGCAACAAGAGCGCCTTAATCTGGTCTGTGTGTGCGCAGTGACGGGCGCCCTTAAACGATATTAGATCTCAGGTTCATACTATTGCAAATGGACAATGGATTGGTAGACAAGATGATGGTGAAGGAAAATTCACGACACAGGAGGGAAGTTCAGCCGCAATCTGAGCCGGTGTATGTTGTGCAGTGGAAAGGAGTGAGGCACGCATTTTGGACAGAACGCAAGAGAAAGAATAAAAAGTCGAAAAACGAGTGTTTAAGTTGGACTTGAATTGCCAATTTCTCTCTATTTCAGAGAACCTGGGAAGTCGCAATATTTAAGCCATTATACCTCGTACCGCTTGCATGACAAGGCCCACGAGAGAATTCCAACGCGACTGCATTTCTAAACTAAATCATCGCCTTCCGCTGTTTTAAAGAAGAAAATATGAGGAGGAATTTCTCCTGGGCGGAAGGATGTAGTTGAAGAATTTAGGAGCTTGATGCTCTCAAATGTTAGAAAGGAAAGAGCGATGAACATTGGTTTTTGCGACTGTATGTAGCCCCGAGACTTCTTCTCTTTTCTTCTTTTGCTTGTTTTCTGATAAACAACAACCAAACAACAACACAGCTCCCTTGTCAAACCTCAATCCCAACAATAATGTCTTGGGTAGAATTCGTGACCCTTGGCGTCGCTATTCTGGCACTGCTTTGCGCCGCTCCTGTTTTCTTTGACAGAATGGGCTGGCACTTCCCCTTTGCTCCGCCGCTCCCCGCTGCTCGCCGCGTTCTTTTGGAAGCGGACTCCGAGGGGATGAGGGAGCTTCGACAAATCCGCATCTACGCCGAGGCCATCGGCATGTTGGCCATTGTACAAAACAGCGACAAATCGTCGCACTCGCTTACCGAACTTCTCGACGAGTTCGACAAGCTCGCCGATGAGTGATATCGACAATCGACAACGGCACTATTCTTATCACATTCTTATGCCGTTCTTATTCATACAAATATACTTATCACCAGCGATAAGCTTGCACTTCTTCGTAGTGCTGGTGACTAGTAGCCTTCGGGTGAAGCCAAGACAAGCTCTTTATCTATTCGGCTGAGTTTTGATCGATAAGCCTCCCTACCCCTTCCTACACGCATATGCTGACACAAGTTTAGTACCTCCCGATCCATGGCCACCGACTGTGGCACACTTCAAATCCCATGTATACCAGCGTGTCCTCTGTACAACCTTCCCCTCTTCGTCATCATCCTCGCCGACGCTGCGTATCGACAGGAGCTCCGTCCTGCCGTTGGCAACCAGCCACATGAGTCGACCATCTTCGATTACATGAAGTCGAGGAGGTAGCGAAAAAGGACAATACGGCCCTCACTTGTGCTGTTATATGCGTGGCACGGGGTCGAGTAGAAGGTGCAGAGTGACATACGCGAAGGTGGCATTCTAGATAATAGCTTCAATCAAACGGCCATTCCATTCAACCTATTGGCAATACGTGATACATGCTCTCTTGATTTGGTGGTTTACAAAGACTAGTTTGCTTTTGCCCGGCATTGCTTTTGAAATCGGAACAGCTCAGCTTTGTTCCCCGGTGTCAGCAGCGAGTCGAACTTGAAGTCGTCGCTGTCCCCGAAAGCAGAAGATAAGTCCCCATCTTGAGGCCGAACCTCTACTTGGGTTTGAAGCCCCACTGAGGTCTGAGCCCAAACTCGACTCTCAAAAAACGCCCTAAGCGATGCTGCTGGTCTTGGCGGGAGATGTTGCGTCCATACCTCACTCTCCGGCCCGGCCCCCAAATCCTTCCATCTCGTAAAGAATATCGCCAATCCATGGCCGTCATAGTACTTGAAGTCAATACGGTATTCTGTGCGGCATTCTTGACATCTCCTCACCCCAGACCCGATGTTGTGCTCGCTCGTTCTAAACTTGATATGTGGGCATATCATCTCAGAGGGCGGATCGCGTCTGAAAGGCGTGGTAGTTAAACACTTGCGTGAAATGTGTACGCTTTGTAGCCGATGCATCAGACATCCTTGAACGACACGACATTCTTCTCTAAATTGCCGCACATAGTCTCCCCTTTCAATTGTCTTTGCTGCCTCGCTTGACATAATCTTCAATAGTTTTGTACACTTGGGTTGTTGGTGATATCTTTTTATGGCCATCTTAAAAGCGGTTGCACCAAATAGGTTGGTAATCGCGTAAGTGTTGTTTTTCCGGTCCTGAGACACACAGGCTGGGAAGCGTAAAGAGGCGTACTGATAAGTCGTACTGCCAGCGCTATAGGTCGCGCTGTTGTATCTGCGCAAGTTTTCCATATTGTGCAGTCTTTTGCAAGTAGAGCAGACGACATGATTTGGTAGATCGAGAGCCAGGAGGTTCAGCAGTGCAAGTGTGTCTTCAGTCGAGGAGGTTACTCTTAAAAAATGCTGAGTTCCAAGCAAACATTTGAGGTGCATGCAGGAAAGGGAGAAGGCCACAGCTGACTCTGAAGGAAGGTAGTCCATGATATATACTAGGATATCCACCGGAACTTTGTTGAGCGTAGACGATAACAATGCAACGGGTCTCTGCCGCTCTCGAAAGCGGCAAAGTAGTATTCGAAGGTAATCCATTGTGATAGACGAACGATGTGCCAGGTAGTGGATTTGGTGTATGATCTGAAAGGAAGAACGTAGAAATTGTACGTTAATGGTGCGGCTTGCCTGGATTGCGACTATGCGAGCGCAGCTCGGCCCTCTGTCGTCTTCTAGCTCCAGCTCCTGCCCTGCCTCTCGCCTCCTCCTCTGCCTCTGCCTTATTGTGTTCAAGAAAGGATTCGCGTATGCGCTACGGTGGGGAGTCGTAGATAGCCCCTGCGGATGCATTTGCTGTGGCGGAATTGCGGGGCTTTTCACTAAACCGGGACTAGCGCGGTCTTCTCGTATTTAAGGGACACACATTGCTCTGGACCTTCCTTGTTCTTTGTGATAGGATCTCCAGCAGGACCCGCAGGCTGAAGCTAGAGTCCGCAGGGTTCTCCCTTTCTGAAGACCTTCTTTGGTGGTGCGGCTGAGAAGTTGCGGCCGCCGCGGTCAGACGAAATCGTGACGTTCTACTGCACCAGACTTCCCCACCAAGCCATCCGGATTTAAGGGGCGCCCGGTTAATACATGAGTGGGGAGGGCTTTGACTGAGGAAAGTCAGCACGTGCAGGTGCCTGAGCACAGGGACTGCTACATATCTGAACTCTTCTGGTCATAATATTTTCGTTTCACGAATTTTACCATCTGTATGTACTAAAGGTATTCCGCAACTGATCAAAAGAGGGCACGGTGCATTAAAAGACGAAACTTCGGGTGCGCAAAATGATGACGAGTGGCAGGAAGACTTCAAAGCTATCCCACATTCCTCGTCACCGATTAATGTGACTTTGGTGAAGAATTCGAGAAAACGAGAGTCGTGAGATTGTGGCAACTATTCAGCCAACCTAGAAGGACATCACAGTGGTTTTCAACCTTTGACGTAATTTTATACGGAAAAACTCCATCTCTATCATTCTCATTCGCAATTGAAGAGGTTTCTTATCGGAAAAGTAAATACTTCATTGATTCTTCAATCCTTCGCCTACTGTACTCTACAAGTACCTCGATCACCAAGTGGTCTGCCAGGAGCCACCGAGACCACGAATCACCGACTAGGCAGGCGTCTGAGAATGCTGAGAAACAAACTGCACCCACTAGCCCCCCAACGATACAACCAAGGAAGCTTTTACTGGGCCCATTCTGTCCAGCGATGTATCCAAAGTGGGGAGTTGGTTATGATGGAGTTGAGGGAATTGCTCTCTGACCAACTATGACCCAAACCCGACGTTGCTCCTCCTGCGGTGCCTCTCTTGTGGAACGGCGAGTAGGCCAGAAGACTGTTTGGGGACCAAGCTGCTACTAGCTGCAACACTTGGAATATCGTAATCTGACTTTCTGTGCTCGAGGTTTCGAGCGCGCCTGTTCCCCAGGGAAGAGCTCCCTCCAGCGGGTCTAATAGCTCTCATCACTTTGGGGCTACCCCTCTGAATGGCCCAGCATCTTGACTCGTGGCTTTCTTTGGAATCCATCTCCCTCACAGTACTGTATGTCCTCTTTTCGTTGATGTTTATTCGGCAAGATGTCCTGTCGATTAGCCGTCGGACTTTCTCTGGTCCTGGCCATTGATGATCTTTCCAAATGCCTGCAAGAGCCTTGATCCGCTGAATGCGATAGTCGCTGGTTTCGCGTATCCCTTCGTCAATGTCTTCGTTCTCTACATTCATGATTTTGACCCCATGCCGTTTGTTGCGACATCGTTTACAGAGCCAGCGCTTGGCGGCGAAATCCTCAACTAAGCCCACACACTTCTTGTGATACCAACCCATTGGGCATCTGACGTTGTCACATAGTATCATGCTCGGACTGTGTTCGTTGTAGATTGCTTGACATTGACACCATTTGTCGTTTGCCTCATCCGCGGCGTCGATAAGTTCAGGGAGACGGAGTAGTTGTTCAAGGGGTTCAAAAACCAGAGGCGCAGAATCATCCGCATCAAGCTGATGCTTGTAAGTCCTAGAGTCCAACGGAATAATGGCGCAGAATTGGGGTTGAGGCTCGCGAAAGTACCCTGGACTACGCGTTATGCATCTTTTCATGTATGAGCGCCCATCCTCGGAGACTCTAAAGTCGGCCAAGGTGTCGTCCGGAAGCCTTGCTTGCTCTTCCTTGATGACAAGCTGGAAATCATCCTCTTCCCAATTTGCTGAATCGAATATGAGCAAAGGTGGTAAAACAGACCCTTCCTCATCAATGCGGACAATCAACAGATCTTCCCCTTCAATATCTCGGTCGAGAAGCCAAATAAAGCAATCCCGCTCCGGGATAATATAATCCCTTTCTTGGGAGGTCAAGGACAAGTGCCTTATTTCTTGGAGCAATTGTGGTGATTGCGGACCTTGGGAACGAGATTGGCTTTGTGAGCGTGATTTCCTTGATCTGTGTGGATTGGCCAAATGCGAAGCAGCTGACCCCTGGGCAGTTCCCTGTTCGGGGAATAGCCACGAGAATTTGTCGTTATTAATCTCCATTTGGCGTGCTAAAAGAGTCTCTTCCAGTGGTGGAGATGCTTTTTTCTCGAGTTTCGCTTGCAAACGGTGTATACATGCCCCAGCAAATGGCTTGTACTTATGCTCGCCCCACAATGCAATGATATCAACAAGATATAAAAGCTGAAGGGCTTTGTCGATATTAGCAGAATCGCCAGACCAAAGTTTTCTCAGTACCTAAAATACCTTGAGTATAAATACCACATTTGGAAAGGAGGTACACTAACGCAAATACGACCATCTGTTGCGGACATACTCGGCTGAAAATGGCATCCATGGACTTCCCATTTTGATCCAACGCTGACAAAATACCATACCAGTGACACCCACGGAATATCTGCGCTCTCTGCTACAGAATCTTGCCACTTAAGGATCATCTTCACCTTCACGGCATTCTGTTTCTGAGCGGACTGATGGTCGTACCCTCCGCCTTCACGTTTGGCTTCCCAGAATCCAAAGGGGAAGGCAAGACACATATCACCAACACGTTTAGCGGATGATCCAGGCCGAATGAACGGAGTTTCTAGATAGCCCTTATCTTCTAATTTCCTCATTAGTTTTTGGTCGAACAGCCGGACGCGATCATCATGCAATAGCCTGACGTTTGCTAAATCTGACCACTCGTTTGGGTCGTAAGTGAGAAGGCCAATAGTGAGATCTGGAATCTTCTTCTGTTCGTTCTCAAACTCTGGGTACCCGAGCTGCTGAACCGTATCGAAGTTTGGCAAATTGAAGTGCTCTTGGCTTAACAGGCAATATCAGCAACAACTCTTGCGTTGAGAGAGTGGGTTATCATCTCTAGAACTCACCATTGATCCTTCTCCTTATCTTCCGACCACTTCTCCACTCTCAAAGCAATACTTCTTTCGCTCGTTCTACTGATCAAGGGCCGACTCTTGATTGGATAGTGTTTTCTACATATAAAACTGGGTCAGAAATGTTAGTGTTGTTCAAATATTCCCAAGTTCCAGCAGGGTAACTCGCCAGTGTTGATGCCGATCCCTTTTGTACCTCTCTTCCTGCTCCCTGTCAAAACGATAAAAGACAATCGGCTCAAGTGTTTGGACCCATTTATTCTCAATATCGTCTGGCCGTCGTCTGTCATTACAGTCCCCTGACAGTAAAATGGCCTCGTTTTTCAGTTCCTTTTCGTACTGCTGTCTAGGATTGAATTCAAGGAGCGACGAGTCCGAATTAGTCGTTTCATAGCCACCAAAATAGTCGAACTTCAGATCCCGCACGTTGACTACCAGCTTGAATAATTCTTGAAGCTCCGCTGGACAAGTTAGCAAACTTTCAATCGTCTCTTCGTTCTTAAAATATATATCATGCGCATCCAAAGATTCGCGTGGAGGCATCGCGGCAAGGTAGGGAGCAACCCCAAGTGCTGGAGTCGTAGCTGTTCTTGGAAATTGGGAAAGTCTACCGTTACATTTTAAGAAGTAGGTGGGGGTAGATCGATATGCGACGAAGAAGAGGGGTTAACGGGACTGGCTATCTTATAAATCCCGCGGATTGCTCACAGCCACTGAATTTTCTAACCTGCACGGACGGTATCAGACATGCGCGGTTGTAATAGTCGGGCGCTAAACCACTCCCTTTAAGACCATTTAAGCCGAGGTCTTAAAGGAGTGGTTTAGCGCCCGACTACTATCGCTTCAAGCACCGCACCCCTCATCGTACTCTCACCAATCATACGCCAACCCGTTCCCTCGGGTTGCGCGTCGTGAAAATCTTCCTCTGGTCGAAGTGAGCAGGCAACCACAGCATCAGGATACAAGATGATCATGCATTCAGAGGAGCCCAGAGATCTTTCCCGCCAATCAGCCCAAGTATCTCTTACAATGGAGGGCAGCCTCTTCAAATCTGCGAACTTCCAGATGCCAGTACTCCAGATGTTACATATACCATTATAGGGCCCTGCGCTACCGCTCCGTCGGTGTCCATCTACTAGGACGCTCTGCGGAGGACTCGAAAGTCGATAATGCCCCCTGCCTCAGTGACTGGGATGGAGCAGGAGCGATATCTTCGTTACTAGCCGAGTCCATGTAAGGCAGGTCATACAAAGCAAAGAATGCCTGCAATTATACATTTACCCGCCCAACTTGTCCCGAAACTGCGGGTGGTGGGGGGCTGCATATTCCAAGCATATTCGGATGCGATCAATGAAACGAACCCTAAACCACTTCCTGTCGCTTAGGAGATAGTTGGCAAAATGCTCTGGGACTCGAGGCGTAGATTTCGGTTGTTTCTTGAGGTTATCGAAAGGAGTATCAGGACTCTCTCCAAGAAGCACATTGAAGAACCAAGGGAGCATTAACATATAGTCTTGCATCACGTCTGCCGAAATGTTGAAGTTCACAGTGGGCACGGCAGAGTCGTTTGGAAAATAGGGTAAGAGGCCAATGGCGATTCAGGATTTCTTTATTCGTCGCGAATTGGGGTTCACAGCCTGTAAATGGGTTGGAAAGGTACAAGAGAGAGGTAGGAGTGCAGATTTACCATAATATGAAACATCTCCGCCCATGGTATCGAGAGCAAGTCGAATATGGCATGCACTTGAGATTCCTGGAAGGTTGTCAAGACATTCACGCCGACATATGAGAGGACCAAATCATCCGGATACTCTGCGTAGGGGGGATTGCTCGTAAAGAGAAGGTCACCATTATTCAGATACGTCCCATTCAACAGATGCTGCCTGACCGAATCAACGTTTACGCTCTGCACTTTGTTCGTAGGACACGTGAAGTGTATATGCTGAGGCCCATACATCGCAGGCAAGGCTTAAGCTCCAGTTCCCGTATTGATTAAAGTTCCATTCTAGCTCCAAAGCATACTTACCATCTGGTGGTGAGGAGCTCTGAGCCGCGCTGTAATTGGCTGCTTCAAGGCTAAAGGTCCTACGAGTACCAACGCTAGAGTTGCTACATACCTCGCTCGTCAATTCCGGCAGGTTAGAGTAAAGATAGTCTTGGCAGTCAAATTCTGGGCCTGCCATTTGAAGGTCGTAGGTGCAATTTTCGCCACATGGGGAGTCGGAAAATGAGATAACCTCCATTGATAAAGTAGATTTGGCCAGGCGTTCAATGGACGGCTTGGGATTTCTGGTTACATTTGGTGATTAGCAGTAAACTTGGAGCGACAGCACTGGTGCACTTACGTGTATAGCCCATCCGCTCCTGTGTTAAACATCGCACTATTTTTCAGGTTCACGAACGAATCATTGGCACCTCGATAGTCGAGACTAAAGGTGGGCACCTGCATCTCCTTGGTCCAGCTCACTGGGGATGAACCTAACCGTCACAGACCAGGGTACCAGTGGAAGAAGAGCAGCCGTGAGCCAGAGCAAGGGATTCTTGAGGAGAGCGTAAAAATGGAGCAGATCGAATGGCTCGGCTGCCACAGAGAACATGCGGTCGATAGTTTCAACAGGCAATGCTTTGTGACGAAGAGACCGCCACAGCATCTGAGTAAGCATCGCCTCAAGAGCAATTCCAAACTGAAACAGAACGCGGGGGCGAGAAAATTAGATAGGGGTTTGGCTTTGAAGGAGTGAAGGCAAAGCGGTGGAAGCAATACTTGAGTGAAGAGGTCCTGACGTTCAAGGTTCAGTCAAAGGAGGTTGATATGAGGATGTCGAATAAAAGGTGCTTGGCGGTTGCTGATGAATGGTAATGACGAGGCGAACATGGGATATTGGTAGCCAGAACAGGAGCGATGGGCTGGGGTTGCATCCACTAGACAAGATAAATCTGACCCTTGATGGGATGATTGATGTGTTCGGTACGAGTTGAGCGCAGTGAAAATGACCCTAATTCGGCACACGGGACTTCTTAAACAGTTTGAGTAACCAAATAACCAACACAACAGAACTAACTGGAGGGATCATCGGCATTTGCCAACAGGTTCTCCATCATCTTCATTAACTTCAAGACAGGGATTCAGTCTTCAGGGAAACAGTCGGCATGCTCCTTAAGAGCCCCAATGAAACCGCTCAACTTGCTGCGATAATACGGATGTCGAAGCCACTCATCGACTTTCGTACGTTCGCTCACAACCGTTACTGACATAACGCATTCCCGCTCCCCCTTATCAAATTCCCACAACACCAACTCCTGAAGATGGGGATGCTTAAAATCCTTCTCAGCAGATGATCTATATCATACCCCAAAACTGTGATCGAGAGCTGCAGCGAGCGTGTAGGAATTCAAGATTTCTTCTCTAGCTTCGCGACTGACGAAGAGAACCGTGGGGGAGGGGGATCTGTATAAGCCTGCGCGAAATTCAGAGTAATAGCCGAATACCACGAGCCGGGACCAGGCTAGCAGTATCGCCATATCTTGAGGCGCAGTTCAAGAGGTAGTTTGGGACAGGAGGTGAAGGTCTGCAGGGAGGACTTCGGTGAGACCATGATCTGAACGGTCTTCAAGACCACAAGACCCAGTCATCCAATTTTGATAAATATCTGCAGAATTCTCGATACGGATATGTTCGTACCCAGTTGCTGCTGTGAAATAAATTCAAGGTTGATGTCGATGACTTGGGGGAGACAAGAAAGAGGTAGCCGGGCTTGTTTGGACCGGGTCAAGGCCGAAGCCCGCCACGTGATGAAGGCGCGTGGATGACTAGTCTATGTCTATGTATAGCTTTGATGATTACTGGAAGCGATATGTCCGTATTGAGCAGGGAATGATTGTCGTCCGAAGATCAGTAGATATTTCTTGGGATTGAAGAAGTGTGCCTCATGAATGATGACGACCGCAGATGACGAATCGGCGTTGGGCTTGTTGATGCAGAATATGTGTCCGGGCAGCCTCATCGACTAGGTAGTTATTGATGATACGAGGGAAATATTTGAGAGTAGTCGTACAGATATCCCACAGATAGAAGGTCAAGCTTTCGGCTTAATTTTGTGCACCGGATAACAGAATTCGCTGAAGCGATCATCCACCTTTCCCAATACATCCTCCTTCACCCTCATGAATTTCAGCACTGGTGGTTGTCCCAAAGAAAACAGGGAGGCATTATCGCCAATATACTGAATGAAATCTCTCAATCGATTTGCCTCGGTCCGCAATTTGAACCATGCATCGAATCCCGTGGTGGCGTCAATGGCTGACATCGGAATACTGTCCTCCCAGTTCCTCTCCTGCCACAGCACCAGCTCTTCTAGGATAGGGTACGTCAACATTCTGTTCAACAGATCCTTAAACTCCGCTTCGATACTCGCGAAATATATCGCCAGTGAGCGGATTTCAAACTCAGCTCCGGCATAGGGCTCGAGAATAAAGAATCCATACTGAACCGTGGGCCAGACCTTGTGCCAAAGTAGGAGGGTATCTCGATGAGCATTGAAGGCGATGAAGCTGTGGAACTGCGGATGAATTAGGCAGTATGCCTTTAAAGTTTCGGAGCGCGACTCTTGATTGATGAAGAGAGTCGTTGGCGGAGGAGGAGCAGGCGATTCTTGGCTGTCATGCTTGGAGTATCTGGCAAACTTCCCAAAGATCACGAGTCGAGGACCGGGCTGGCAATATCTCCAGATTTTGAGGCGTAGTTCGACGGGAAGGTTATGGAAGTAGGTGAAGCTTTGAAGCGGGGAAGACTTTGAAGAATCCATAGGTGTTAGGCTGGAGTGTTCTCTGATGTCGAAACGTCGTGAAACTGGGAATTGGACGTCGTCCAAAAAAAAGGCAGCCACAAAGCGGGCTTAGCGAGGTTGAAAGTGGTCATGAGCAAGCCCACCACGTGATTAGAGGTTTGGAATATTGATATATCAAGGCGCGAATTACTTCGTAGATGCATCTCAATTCTTATGTTGGAGTTAAGTTGGGCAAGAGAACCCCCGCCAAAGTTGAATCCCTTCCAAAGGCCCCCACTCCATGCGGAACGTAATCGATTACCAAGAGCAGCGAAAAATGATTGACTTGTGGGCAATCCATCTGCAATAAACCATTCTCCTTCTCTTCCGCTCGTCCCCAACTCTTGCTCAGTCGCTGACTCAAATTGGGGGCAACAAAGGCAAACCAATGACCCTGCACTCTTGCCTTCAGGTATCTCCCCAACTCCCGGCTAACCCCAACGCCTAAAATGGA
>NXFV01000085.1:0-21385 GCA_002803225.1 Gamarada debralockiae | reverse complement strand
CCTTGCTGTTTGACGAAGCAAAAAAAAAAAAAAAAAAAAAAAAAAAAATTTTTTTTTTTTAATTTAAATTTTGGGAATAGACCAATATCCTCGTTGAAAACTAGACCATGTTTGTCGAGTTCAAGATCTCGAATGAAGAGAAAATCCACCGACAATCTCTGCTCGCTCATTACCAAGTCCCCCTCAATCTGACTCCCTCTCTGGCCCAAAACTCCTGCTGAACAGCAGTGACCATAGGAATCCGGCCCACCGTGGGATATTCAATAGCCCTGACCTCTCCAAGCTTCTGAATGATCTTTCTATGCAAGTCCCCATCCCTATATACTTCAACGGCCATCCCATTATTATCCACCACCCGCGGGATCAGAGGCCAGACGTTAGGCATGCCAGTCCAAAACTTAGCCACTAGGAAGACTTCCAGGATTCCGCATCGCAGAACAGTTGCCGCAAACAACCCAGCCGTCATCGAGTCATTGAGCAAAGCAATAGAGCGAACCGCAGATGGCGAAGAACATCTATTGAAGTTCAGATCGTATAATATAGTGATCCAGCTAGGGCAATCTACATCGAAGAATAGTGTGTCCCGCAGGGAATTGAAGTAAAATCTGGGGCCGTAGGGGTCACGGAGGACAACGTAAGCCTTGAGAGCTTCTTCGCGCGACTCTTGACAGACAGACAAGAGGGTAGGTTGAGGGTCAATGGCTGCGAATGCGGGCCTCCCCCATGGGTGTGGACTTGGCGCTGGAATTGTCCGAACCGTGAGGATTCGAATTGGGAGTGCATCTTGCCAGATAGCGATTCGGAGTTCGGCGGGCAGAAGGGAGAAGCAGGTGAATGTCGGGGTTGGTCTCGTAGAAGGCTCCATAGCCAATCTATGGGTCTCGCGCGTATCGCAACTTCATTGGTAGCGGGATCAGTGAATTGCTGATCCTGTCCTCTCGTCCAAATCGATCCGTATGTCCGCAGTTCTCTTGAATCCTTCCTCCAACATCTAAATGCTGATTCTAGAGCCCTGAACGATAATTACAAAGAGGACGAGGCTAATTATGTCTTCTTGCGTCCCCTCATTGGGTTGATTTTGGAGGATTAAAAATAGGGAGGCTGGTCCAATCAACGCTAGCTTTGGCGACTACGCTAAATTCAGCCTGGCATGTTTTCTAGGATAACTTTGCCCAAAGTGGCTGTTTCTCCCTTCCACTGTATTTTTACCCACCCCAGGTGGACCCAAAGAGATTTTGGTATTCCCGCAGAGGATTTGCTCATGCCATTGCTCACATTGTTTGCTCTTTGACTAATACATCCTATTGCAGTGGACTAACTCTTAATAGCTTTGCTCACACTACCATTTCTGCAGATCTTTCAACCCACAGGGCGACTTAAGATGGAGAGATGGTTAGCCTCATACAATGAGGCAATCTACTCTCTTATACAACCTCAAGACGCCTCATGAATCCCTCGAGCTAATCTTGGAGCCTCCATATCAATGTTTCAGTTCTTCTTCCGGCCTGTTGACAGTTTGCGATGGTGATGGTCATGAAGGGTCTTATTCCGGCGCCAAAAGGGCGAGTACGAACCCCGGTAGGACATAAATACCTCGAGGCGTTGCAGTCAAAAGTCAATGGCGATTCTTCAGATACTGCGAGCTCGCCATCTTCCTCAGCAGAGGGAGGGAAACAACCAGGGCTCAGTCTGTTGATTTTGGGAATAACCTCTGGCACGGCAATGGACGACATCGATTTCGCATTATGTCGTTTCACACAAGAATTACCAGAAGCACCACTGTGTCTCGACATCGTCCAGGTATTCCCCTCAAGTCTTCCTCCGAAGACAAGTTTCTTACCCAATGCCACAGTACGATTCCGTTGTCATGCCCTCGAAGATCCGAACCGATATCCTTTCAATGCTTCGAGAAGATGCTGCCCCTCCAAGTATGATGTCCCAAATGGACGCTGAAATGGGTCACACATTCGCAAACGCCATACACATATTCGCACACAAGCATGGTATAGCGGTGGATGATATCGATCTGATAGGGTCGGGGGGACAATTGATAACGTTGACGGGCGCGCCTCCAAAGGGACAACACCGATCGAATATGTGTTTGGGAGAAGGCGCTGTGATATCTGCGAAGACGGGAGTGACGACGGTCTCGGATTATCGAACGGCAGAACAGGCTGTTGGAAGACAAGGAGCTCCATTATTCGCGTATCTCGTTGGATTACTGCTACATCACCCAACAAGGCTGCAGATATGCATCACAATCGGTGGCATCACGACAGTGTGTTTCATTCCCTCGGACAACAAGGGTGGAATAGACGCAATGTATGATTGGGATACAGGACCAGGAACGTCAATGATCGATACAGCGTTCCGACAATTTGGATTCGACCCTGCAACAGACCAAGCATCCTCGTTATTACACGGCCAGATATGTCACGAAGTCGTGGAAGAGCTTCTCAGACATGACGAATACCTGAAGACGAGACCACCCAAGACCACAGCGAGGGAGATATATGGCGATGCAATGGCGCAGCATATCATCTCCATGTGCGGCTTCCGAGGGTGCACGCCCGCCGATACCATCGCAACCATGACACGCTTTACGTCCGCCAGTATTGCACAACAAATGCTGCTCTACGGTCCTGGGCGCGACGCTATTAACAACGCTGATATCGTGGTCGATGGTCGCGGCATGTCGAATCCGCAGTTTATCGCTGATCTTCAAGGCGAATTCCCTGGTGCGAGATTCGGATCGTTTGACAAGACGGGCGTGCCGTCCAATGCGAAGAAAGCTGTCGGATTCGCCATGCAGGCAATGGAAGCCTTACTTGGCCGTGCGCTACCGGTTCCTACGAATGCCGATGTGAGACGACCTAATACTATCACTGGCAAGTTAGCGCCAGGCGTTCGTTGGCGGGAGGTGATTGAGAAGAGTGTTGCGTTTGGTGGGGCTGGGAGAGGCTGGGAAGGTCTGCCTGAGGTGAGGGAGTTGATAATTAAGCATAAAGAGGTTGGGATAGATCTGTGAGTGAAAGAGCGCAGGCGGCAAATTTCTTCGGTGCTTTGCGGTTCTCGGTGCATGAATCTGCTTTTTCATATTCAATCCTAGGTAGGGGAGTCATATATACCACTGGCATAGCCAGCCAGGTTAAAAAAAAAGGAGAAAATAATTATTTGCAGTTGGGTCTTAGATGCTCTTTGTATGTATATTTCTCACGTGCCTCTCCTCCATGGTCGTGATCGACCGCGCTCATCATTCTTCTCGCACTCTCAGACCGCAGGCTCGGGCAAGTGTCTACCTCCATGGTTTTATAACTTTTATTTGAAAATCGAGTAATATTTTTGCAACTTATCACCACGAGGTCAAGAAGCTGTGTGTTAACCCCCGAGGTCTCATCTTGGTACAAGCTTTCTAGTGGAGAAAATTTGTTGCACGTCGCGTTTTAGGCAGGGGACAGCCATATCACCTCCAAGTCATGTCATGTGACCTAAAGGTGGTTGGTAAGTGACGTTTAGCCGCGTCCTTTACTACCTCACACTCTGAGACCTTACTCCCTTCTGAGATGAAGAGAAGTTTGTTGCACATCGCGATAACCCTGCTGCCTATACCATCTTCTCGTTGTGGGCCTGGTGCCTGGTGTATGCACCGAAGTTGGAGTAGGTGGCAGATGAATTGCCTCTTCTCTTAAGTTTCGTTACGCATTGCGATGGCGTATCGTGTGATTTCATTTTCTATTTTTCATTTGATTCCGAGAGCTTGAAGAGCACATCCTCGACATTAGCATGATAACTATCTTTATTGCTTTACTCCGCTGGGATAAATTTAAGCTGCTATAAAGTGTCACATCCACGTAGCGTGACGCAATTGGCTTGGTGCCACTCTATCTTAATGTTTCCACTCCTTATCTCTCCCAAGAATTCGGTCTGCACAGGCTTCACAACTAGTAAGTTCTAGGCCAATCTTTGATTTAATCTCCGCTTGAACGTCCACGCCGCGCCCCTGTCATTCGTTTGACTCTCAGATAAATTTTTGCACTCTTCTGGATTCGGTGCCCCGAAGTTCGGGTTCCAGTCATCAGAATCGCGTGCACAGTCGTAGGTATACACACAATCTCTGTCGTCAGCCGGCCTTTAGTATGAGTCACTGTTATCGACAAATCGTCGCAATCACTCCATTCAAGGATGTCGCTTTTATCCTCCAAGGCGGATTCCGAGGCTTTGGAGACATCTACTGAATCTTCCAAATCGCTGTCGTCCTCCGATTCGCTAGAAACAACCCATTGATCCGCATTGCTCCTCTCCGTCCGACCGACAATAAATAACTCCTTTAAATCCATGTACTGGGCAATATTCTCTGCGCCGCCCACAGTGAATATCCCAACATCCGTCGCAGGGAGCCTATGCACATTATGCTGTGCCATAAGCTTCAAAACGCACGTCGACGCAAGCCGGGACACATCTCCTTTTCCACCAATAGTGTATCAAGGCGAGAATCAAGTAATATCTGCGCTCGGTACTATCTCGAAAGCCACGCATTAGGACGTAGTACTGGATGGTTTCATGACGGGATTTGCAGTTGACAGGGAGGAAGGTAGGGGCTGATGGATGCAGCTGGCGGCTTCGAAGGCGTGTGGTCCGAGTAATGCGTTGAAGCAGTAGGTGGTAGAAATATGCACAGTCCGAGGACTAATGCAAAGTTTCCAGATCTGGAGCCGGGGCTCAGTTTGGGAGATCCGTGAAGCATGTTGGAGTTGAAGGGGAGGAAGTGGCAGCCGTCGTGAGAAGCGAGTCGATTAAACGAGGTTATATGTTGAGTTATTCTTTATTTTCCAATCTACAAATTAAAAAACAGAAGGTAATGCCTCAAGGCTTCTTGTCAATATGTTCCAGTCAGAATTTCAATATGGCTAGTAGCCAAAATAGCGCGCGGTTCAAACTCTTGCTAGTGCCTACGGATCGGTGATGGCAGAAATGAGCACAATCAAACCGGACATGTCCCCCATGTGTTGATTTCCTTCCATTCTTCCAACCAATACTAAGGTGATCCTGCGTTCACGGTTCTACTTGATCAGCTATCTAAATCCTTGGCTACCTTTTATATAAACAATTATTCTATTCTTAGAATATTTAACAATTATTCCTTCTATTAGCAAAGATAGAAACTTTCGAAAACAAGTAGAACTTAGTCTTATTAGCAGATCCACAATAATCTTTAAGCAAGGTGATTTAGAGCCGTGTAATATTAGCGGATCGCTATATTTAATAGAGAAGTTTATCACTGTACAAGGTTTAAAATGTTCACTTTAGGAGGGTTGATTATGGCGAACAAAAGAGGTTGGCAGATAGCGATCTGGCCATTAGAAAAAGGCAGCGCATTTGAATAGCTCCTGTACTATCTTGTAAAAGCGGAATATAATTCTAGGGTGCGTATTACGTACCTAAATTTTAGACGCTAAAGAAATCAGAAGCGAACCCAAGGACCGGAAAATTATCATTTGGGGGCTCACTTAGCACGTGGGGTAACCTCCCTATACAGTAAAATGAAAGTCGTATATTAAATTACTCGACTTTCTAGTAAAGCACTCAAATAACAGCTAATTCAAATGATATAAGGATATTGAAAAGGGATCTCAGGGTAAGGGCTGTGCTAGATAATGCTTACCAGATGTAAGAAAAAAAAAGGAAATCTACAGCAGTCCTCTTGACGATCTCTGTCGCAAGCCCAAAGAACTCTAGGAGAAGTAGGCAACTTAAGCGAAAACAGACTCTAACAAGCTAACAAGCAAACCAAATGACTATTACATCAGCCGATCGGAATTCCTTAAATCTCCTTAAAACATCGCTGCAACAATAAAGTGAACAAATTGCCTCACAGACACAATCGAGGCTTCCTAGGTTCCTAGTGTCAAATACAAATATAAATTAGCCATAACAGAGAATTTCATGTAGTCATAAGGCGATTCTTAACCACCACCAATCTCCAAATTGATTATATATTCGAGTTCTTCAACCTTCATCAATTCGGTGTCAAGAATTAAAATCTCCATTCTCTATACCCAAGTTAACTTTGCCTTATATCTAGATCTTTAGGTCAAACTTTAGGAAAGCTCCCTGACCCGGCACAGCATAGAGGATCTTTTCAGGCCAGTTGAAGATACTAGCATAGTAGATTCTCTTACTCTAATAGTATAAGAATCATACTCATTACCAAGAATTTCACATTATTACGTTTCATAGGGCTTATATACAACAAGGTGTCTTTAGGCAGATAAAGGGGCTCGCCTCGCCCTGTAATACATTTGGGCCTTGTACATCAGGATTTGGGCTAGTGGCGCCAACCACCCTATTAATTCACATCCCATCCTCCCCAATAATTCCAAAACCTATTACCCTCGACCTCCCGCTCACAAAGCGATCAGCGTCAGCCTTAGAATTATACCCAAACACTCGTCCTACGCCCAAAGCTTCAGCCTAGTAAAATGCTGGAGACACAAATGAATGTGCTATATGTGTCAGTTACCTCTTCGTTCACAGCCCAGGTAGTTTATATTATTCATTACCTAAGTCTGACCTTGACTTTTTTGTATTAAAATTGTTCTTTATCATCTGGGGAAATCGGAGCCTGATGGGACTATTTGCTACCTCCTCGAGTCTTTGATTTACGTGAGCTATTCATAGCGCAGCTTTGGGAGTAGTTATTACACTCTTTTTTTAATGATGGAGACACTTGTAGCAAGATGCCCGCAGCCTCTAGTAGAAGTTCAGATGGCTCAGCAGCAGACGTTCCTCTATATCAACTAACTGGCTATTGGCCTCCACCGCAGAATCCGTTAGATCCATTCGGCTCAGCACCTCCAATACTTGCGCCATTGGCGCAGCAGTGGTCGAGATATATGGGACAATCACTGAATTTATTATCTATGAACTTCCAAACTCGAAACACGAACTCTCTCACGACGACTAAAGGGTCTCCTTCACCCAACGACACCAACTTCTCTCCCTGGAAAATAGTATGAGAACAAATTCTTAGATGCTCTATAACTGTTCACTTTGCCCGAATATTGATATGCAATTGCGCTTTGCATTCAACCAGGTTAGGGATGACTTTCTCATAGACTTCGCTCTTAAAATTTCACGATAAAATAAACGACAAAATAATCAACCAGCTCGCACAAAGAAAATGCACATCATTAAGCATATTTTCCACCTTTGACTGGAAAAGTGTCTGATCTGATTGACGGTAACAGCGGCAGCGGAAGTTGGAGTTCAAGATCCCGAATAACCTCCGTGCGAGGTTTCTGAAAGAAGCAGTAGAAGATCGACCACGCAGTGAGGACAACTAAAGTTAACGGAATTGTGACTGCGAAGTACACCCAGAGACGATCCGAGGTGATCTTCTCGCCGGGCTTTGCGTCCCAGTTGAACATTGTCATGCTGAAGATACTCTGCAGTCATGAGCATGACATTGAGAATGGCCTGCCATGGGGCCAGGAGGATCTTAAGGCTGGAACTTACAGCAACAGCGGTACCCGGTAAAAATACTAGAGTAAGAACGGCAATGGTTTTCATAGAAGCACTGTCCCGACGACTTTCCTCTGCGATCATCGCAGAAGACGTAGCAATCTCAGTGTTGATCTTGTTGAGGTTACGAGAGTGTTCCGCGATGGAGAGGTTCAGCTGGTTGTCCCTTTGGATCATAAGGTTGAAAATCTGTACAAATCGTATTAGTAAATCGGCCGCCACACAACAAGTGAAAATGCACCGCAATGGTCAGAAGGGATGCATCAACATAGAGCTACACATACTGCTTTCGATTGGTTGCGAATCCTCTTAGGAATAGTTTCAAAATCATAGTTCAAAGCCTCGGAGTAGCGAATCTGCCTTTCGACTTGGTCTCGCATGAGCTTGGTATATGCTTTGACATTTTGTTTGTGCTTTCCGTTATCTCGCGCCCCAGCTGTGTCGAAATATCGGAGTATATTGGTACCAAGCTCCTTCTCAAAGCTCCATCGCCGGTGTATTTTCATATGCTCCAGGTTCATGCCATTGAGAAGTTTATTGTCGTCTTCGGTGTTTTCCAACACTTGCCCACGAGCAATCCGCTGTTCCGTCTCAGTCAGATCTTTCGCAAGGTCGACTAGTTGTTTACGGGTTGCTTCGGTATGTTTTTGAAGAATTCGAATTGGCAAAACCATGGACATGACGAGGAATTTGCAAACGGGGTCCTCATTGTCGGGGAGGGAGTAGGAAGCCAGAAGCGACTCCAAGTTATAGTCTTCATCTGCGATATATACTCCCCCACAGCTGGAAACATTGCTACCAGATGGTTGGAATTCGGAGATGGAGAGAGAACAGAAAGGTCCGCCGTCATTCGGGGTCTGCAATATGAATCCTTGGAGAGTAAGTACGGTCATGATTGAACGAAGAGCACACGAGGCTGGACTGACCTAATTTCCCAACTTCGGTCAGCGCAGCAGACCCTCCGCTATCATTATGCCACAAGTGACGGTACTCTTCTGTGATCCATCTCTCCTGTTGGGCTATACTGCGCACCTCCGATGATATTGGCAATTTCGTATCGTCGAAGCTTCCCTTGACGAGAAGTGATCGTTCCCAACGCGCAAAGCTTGGAGAGTCAGTTGCAGTCGCTCTGAGAGGGGTTTGGCTTTCGATTCACTGACAGGAGGCTGAGATAGGTTCTGTCGTTTCGGTTGTAGCCACCACTATCGTGGTCCTATTGTCTACGGTCAGATCAGAGCCACTCACTCCCCTTGAGGTGGTTTTACCTCGGAGGTTGTGATGAATTCCTTGCAGTTGTCATCGTGGAGGGTAGTGTATCTCAAGGATTCTGCGGGCCGAAATGTCCAGTCGGTTCTCTATTCGCGAAGAATCCGTCAGTCTTGAATCGCTTTAGAAGGATAGACAACCTATACCTCGAGATCCGCATCGCTGATTTTGAATCCATAAAGCTTTCTACTCTCGATCACTGTCCTTCGGCTCAAACGATTCAAAGGCGCTTTTCCTTGCCGCGCATCGGCCATGGCGTGCGACAGCGCGATATTGACGGACCGCGGGAAAGACCTTGGAATGCGACATCGTTGACTCGAGATTGTTGAAGGCCTATTGAACTTAAGTATGGGTGATCTTGGGGGCGGGGGGAAGTGGGAGCTATTGCAGGGATCTTACGACTCGCAGCCACACTGTACCGAAGTTAGCGAGATGGCGCTACTGTATGCTTCTGAATCCTGGAACTTAGAAAAAGTGAGGCTTTAAAATCGCCCATCTACTGCTGAGCAGTTCTGCTACTGTACCCGGAACCCTCGGATAGAAGGTCGGTAACCGCCGCGGCCCGCACATTGTGTGGAAACGGCGGGCTGTTGGCTAGGAAGCCAAACACGACGGCCCTGATTTGCTATTGGCCAACTGCTTGACAGTTGCCTTGGGAGGATGCTGGAATGTGGCGCAGTTCCATCTCGAGACCTCCACGTTGGAGAAGTTGGCCAATTGTGATTGTCTGCCTTACATACGCGGATACGAGACTAGATGGCGGATTCTCAATATCCATCGCCCGGCCGCAATCTCCTGTTCTCGGTGACCACATGAGGATCCCTCTCCGGATCAAGCGCAGGCTCTCAACATACCTTCCGGGAGGACTGTAGAATATGTTCCAGCACATTATAACCACAAGGCAGTTCTCTCAAGTCATAACTTTCGACCGAGCCGTCAGCGATCTTCCTTCTCTTCCTTCCCCTTACCAATATCTGCTATCTATATCGCGCATGCGCAATTTTGTCGTTTAAATCGTGATCTCATTCGAGTCTTGTGAGATCTACACTATGCTCTATGTTGTTTAATAAACATCTCTATCTATCTCGTGACTTAGCTCCTCCAGCAAACGCTTCAAAGTCGTTCGTTTATCGTCGCACGATGGCTCCCCGGCATATTCTTGTCGCTGGAGCAGTAACAAACGACTGGCTCACTTTCCAGCAACCTGACGATCGTGATCTCAGCAGAGACCCATGGCGAGACAGGACAACCGGCGTAGTAGTCCGTAGAGGAGGAGTCGACATGGTAACGAAACTTATCTGTCAAGGCATGTCAAACGGAGAGCACCAGGTCTTTGGCCCATCGCCCGAGCAGCTACAGAAATCACCATCATCTGAACTCGTTCATGCAATTCTGGATATGATTCCAGCATCCCCAGAAACCCCTGACGGATCTACTACCACGTTCAAAGTAGAACGACTACGCCGCATTGCCAACCAGAAATCTTACTGGCATTGTCCAAAGTTTCCTCCTGGTCAGGTACCTAGCATAGGCGTACTCTTGCTGGTCGACTCGAGCAACGGTTTTATCGATATGAATGACGCTATGGACTTTTTGCGCATCACTCAGCCACGCTATTTGTTGTACAAGATGGCTCGCCCGCTTGGGATGGGCCACCTGTGGGACGAGATACGTTTAGGCCCCATAGTTGATGGCTTGAGACGGGATCCTTCCAGAGTTATTGTTGTTGTCAACGCTGATGACTTGAGGGCCGAAGGAATTGAGCTGAGCCGCCATTTGTCTTGGGAAAAGGCAGCGGAGGACTTCGTACGCCAACTGGGGTCTAATGGCCGCCTTGACACTCTCGTGACCTGCGCAAATCTCATCGTACGTTTTGGCTGCGATGGAGTCATCCACCATCGAGGCCGTGAAGAACTGCCTCCGATACTTTATTTTGACCCAGAATGTGCTGAGGGCGAGTTTGTGGAATCACATTTAGGCCAGATGATTGGCCTGACGACAGCATTCACCGCTGGAGTCGCCATGAGTCTGGTGCAAGATCCGGATGATATTGAGATTGGGATACGCCTAGGATTTGCCGCCTCTCGTCGACTTGCTGAGACAGGCTTTTGCCTAAACTCTGAGGATGATGCGCCTGACTATGCCTATGCAGAAATCATGCGCGATCTCCAACCAGACAGGAGGCTTGCATCGGTCGAGATACCATCAATGAAGATCAGCATTGGATCTTCCTGGTCTATTCTCGAAGAAACTATGGGAGAAGCTGCTGAAATTGCCCGCCACATTGTTCAGATTGGTCCAACAGCAGCACTCGCCAGGGTACCAACCGCAAGCTTTGGGAGTTTGATCACTGCTGATCGGCAAGAAATTGAGAGTTTCCGCGCCATTACAAATTTACTGAATGAGTACTTCAGAACCCCACAAACGAAACCCTGGTGCATCGGGATCTTTGGACCCCACGGATCTGGCAAAGCATTTGCTGCCACGCAAGTAGCAGAAAGAGCTGCCAAAGGTCGACCGGTTGTCAAACTAGAATACAATCTCTCTCAGTTCACAGATATCCAGACCCTATCTTCGGCTTTCCAAACGATTAGAGACCACACTCTCGCTGGCAAATTGCCTATGGTCTTTTTCGATACCTTTGACGCAGACTTCGGCATGAAATTAGGCTGGCTTCGGTACTTTCTTAATTCCATGCAACGTGGTAAATTTTTGGACAATGGAAAAGAACATCCGCTCGGAAACGCTGTGTTTTTCTTTATTGCAAGCTCGTACTCAACCTTCGCTCACTTTGCCGAATCTATCGACTCGCCAGCTGATGACCCTGAGCGTAATGCATTCTACGCTGCCAAAGGTCCTGATTTTATCAGCTGCCTACGAGGCTATATTGACATTATGGGCTCTGACTGTGTCGATCCCAATAAGGACCGCATGTACCCTATCCGCCGTGCTCTTCTGCTACGTGCTCTCCTCGAAAAGAGGGAGAAACAACTCAAAGTAGGCGAGCGCATGATTATCGACGATGCAGTCTTGAATGGACTGCTGAGCATTCCAAAGTATCACCATGGAGCACGGTCGCTGGAGATGATCCTTGCCATGAGTACCGTCTCTGGCAGAAGAGAGTTCGAACGTGCTGCACTGCCTGCTGAATCGCAGTTGAACCTCCATGTGGATGCGAAGGAGTTCATGAACCTTGTCAGGTACCCGAGGCTGCCGGAGAAATTACGCGAAACTATCGCAAGAGAACTGGATGAAATCTACAAGCAGCAACGCGTGAAGATGGCCGTCACTGCCGAGGAAATAGAAATTCTGAACCATGATCCCGCAATGCTAGACTGGGACGACATGAAAGAACAAGACAAGGAATCCACCAGAAGCCAAGCAGATGATATTCCCCACAAGCTGCGAATGGTGAATTGCTACATGGCAAAGGAGGCCAGAGGAAGTCGAGCCACGGTCAACACCTTTACCAATACAGAACTCGACATATTAGCTGAACGGGAGCACGAGCGTTGGAATGCTGAGCGCTTGCAGAAACAGTGGCGGTCGGGATCACAAGAGGCTACTGTGCGCAAACCCTCGTATCTTATTCCGTGGCGTGACTTAGACCGGAAGTGGAAGGATGTCAATCGCGCCATGGTCGAATGTATTCCGCATGTCCTCATGCTCCCAAGTATTGGATACCAGATCTATCGCCTTGGGACGGGAGGGAAATAGTGCCGTCAAGTATTCGATTGGGTTCAGCAAATTAGATTTCAAACCCATGTTCAAAACTTCAAACAATTTTGGTTCCTGATTCTTGAGATATCTCGGTGTCTCGTCTAGGAAGCGAGAACAGCTCCTCCTCAAACCTGGTTAATCGGAACACTGTATATTAGACATTCGAACATGGTACAGGAAGACGATGGCGACATCCGCGATAATTGGAGGGCACATTTGTCGCAAATAGTAGGAGACTAAGCGGTTTTCTCGACCTACAAAATATCATAATTGATCGTGCACGCTAATGTCGCTAGCACCGTGGCTGAGCCAGCCCGGTCTGGCATGACCTCAAAAGAGAGTATGATGGTAAATACTGTAACATCTTCAAAATATTCAAATGTTATCAAAGTATATAGACAGTCTCCATAGCCTGCTTCGCTTCTATCCATTTCTCAATGCCAACATCACACATCTGAACCCTTCGCGAGATGCCACGACCATCCTTCTCAACAAGTAGCACAAGCAGCCTCACGCCACTATTAATCCTGTACTGTCGACAAATTTCAATGAAATCAAAAGACATCTCACGGCTATGACTTCTTCGCTACGAGGAATCTAGACGAACAGTTCCTAAAGACTTGCCGCCTGACGACTTACTTGCCGTACTTGAAGAAGGCGCAATACTAACAACATATTCGCCGTTTCCATCATCTTCTGCACTGACGAGAACCTCCTGATTTTTGAAGCTTGGGCTGCTCGCCTGTTTGTGTTCAACATTACTCATACTATCCAAAATAGTATTCCAAATGGTAGGGCGCTGGATCGTAGTGTTAGGGCGCTTCATGTACAAGAACTCCCCATATGTGTTTTCAGCGCAAATAGGAATAATATTCTTGTCCATGCGCGAACCGGGCTGAATTCGATAGAAAGTTGCAAAATACTAACTTTTTTTCCTCGAAATCTTCACAAGAGACGCCATTTGCAACATTCCATCCGCACCAGCTCCAGCTTGGGAATCCGCTTCTCCTTTTGATGTACTCGAGAAATGGGATTTCGAAACAGAGCGCTATGTCGAAGAATATCAGTGGCAGGCCTTGGAAGAAGGTAGTACTGAAAACGAGAGTGAAGGGGATAGGAAATATAGAGAGTAGATGGAAGATAGATATGCCTAGCAACATCAGAGTGCCTGAGGCTTAGGTTTGTATGTAGATGTGTGGCTAGGTGCTAGACACTAGAATTTTGATTATGTAATGAGAGTTTCTCCTCCAATGATAGGGAGGGGCTGGTTATTTGGGAACACCCACCCAGAGATATAGTCTCGACAAAGGATCTTAGCCTAGTGTTTGAGGCCGCAGATCTCACATGCGTCTTAGCCGCCTATACTGTGCAAGATCTCTAGCTCCTATTATGATGTGACGAAAGTTATAATTGACGTGATGCAGTTCCTTTCGTCGCACTGTTTGCGACCTGTAGCAATCTAAGCTAGGCATGTATAAGGATCGACAGCGTGCCGAGTGAAAGCCTTCTAGCTTCCGATGACTTTTGAGTAATGCTTACTATTTTTGTCAAGTCGCGGAGATTTATGAATGATCATACCTGTCGAGGTCTTGAGACACTTACCTCCTACCTCCAACCCAACCAGAATTGTGATTGTATATCTAATAAAGGCCTGAATAACTCGGTAAAGTACTATTTTATTGGAAAATGATACTGGAACAATTTGTTTTCCATAACTTTCCCACTTTTACCCGCTGCTCTCGGCCTTCATTTTTTTGCAACGGCTTTCACGAGGTCAGCCAAAGCTTCTCGGCGCTTAAACTTAGCGTCCTCAATTACCCCTAAAAACATATTAGTTAGTGTCCGTAGCTTTTTCCGTATGTCTTAATGCTACAGCTCGAGAAATGGGCATCAAGACGTACCCGCATCAGCATCGCTAGAGAAGTTACCCGACCACTGAATAAACGTGTGTCCTTCATGTTTGCCCGATGTGACAGGGAAGCAACGAATGGTGCTAACGACAGAGGAATAACTGAGTTGAGGCTCAGCAGAGATAACCGAGTAGGTGATGAAGTGGTCAATGGACTAATCCATATTCTTAGGTTTAGTAAAACCCCACTACTTCAAACTAAAATAACTGCGCAATTAGGAGAAAATGTATCTTGGGTGACCAACAGAATGCTCCTCCTGCTTGACTTCTAGCACGGTTCCATCCATGAAAGTCCACTTCACGACCTCGGTATCAGGAGAAACGCCCTTTACGAACTCGCTTTTCTTTAATGCACTCCAGAAATCGCCGATACTTTCGAGCTTAATCAAGTGCCACACATCGCTGAATTGGGCTTCTATGACAGCAGACTCCATGACTGAAGTCGAGGTCGGGATACGTGACGCCATTGTTGAAATAATTTAGAGTGTCCAAGTGATTCCAAATGATTTCGATTTGAAGAGCGGGGTAATGTGAACCTTTAAACTTTGGTATCGTGTGACGTAGACAAATGCGTACGTAAGCTCGCATGCGACAAGGCGATATTATTGGGTTGGAAGGCACTCGGCCTTTAAGTGGTGGGGGTCTTCAAATTGCGCTGTACTCGTATCAAAAAGAGCATGTATCTTCCAGCTCTGCAGAATCTGAAGCTAAAGCGTGTTTGTTATCTGGGTCCAGAAAATCGCTCTTGAAATTAGTGACAGATTTCTGTGAGGTTGCCTCACCGCCAAAGCTTCCTCCGCAGAATCTCCTCTCGTCTTTTAATTTCTAGGGGCGTCGCACTCATCGACGATGACAATGCCCGATTATCTAATGTATGTCTAGTTTTGCTGAAGATTCGATGGAAACATGAACCTGACGACTGCAGATGTAGTTGCGAAAGCGTTTTGTTAAGCTACAGGCGTTTACAGCAACGCCAAGGGGTAGCACGTGATATTAACGGTGGGCGCTCCCGACATTGTCAGAATTTGTGGCGCACGTGAACCGTGTTCTTCGCGCAACCACAATATTAAAACAAGGGGCCGCAAATAGAATATTTATAGGGGGTAAAAGCGTAGCTTTCTTTCTCTCCTTTTTTTATTAGGGGTACCCCCTAAACCCCTGGGTCCCCTTCAGGGAAATTATATATTTAAATAGTACTAATTTAAATATTAAGCCCTAGCTTAATATATACTATAGAAGGAACGAAACGAGTATAAGCGCGTCCCGATTGCGCTATATATTATACGTACTCTCAGTAAGGGATAAAACAAAAACAATATAAAACGAAGGTTATATACTTAAATATACTATAAAAATATATTAAAAAATAAGTTGTATAATTATAATATATATATAGGTATCTATATATAGGTCTAGCTACAAAAGATAAAATATACCTAGCTAGTACGTAATATCTAGCTAAGCGATTAACGTAACTAATTTCCCTACTATATTTATCTCCTCTTATATTTGTACTTGCCCTTAAGTATAAAAATAGAAATAGAAAAAGAAAAGAAAATTATATATAAAATAAATAATCTAAAAGAAATATTACTCTATTAAAAGAATCCAAGTACTACTACTACGATTATATAATTATCCCTCAATAATATTAATCTTATTAACTTTATTACTTTCAAACTCTTTAAATAAAGTAAATAATCTAGGTATTAATATAGGCTCTAATCTAGATAAGTCTTAATTAGCTCGCTAGTTCTCTTATAATTAGTCTTAATTTCTATAAAAGAAGAGCTTTTGAACTTCTTTTCTTTAACTCTTTAATAACTTTAATAACTGTTGGCTATGTAGGTATGATAGCACGTGATGTTGGCGCTAAGACAGAAGTAGTAAGGTTGAATAGTATTGGCTGTTAGGCCTAAAAGGTAGTAGTATAAATGATTGAATTATTGAACTTGAAAACTATCTAAGGAGGGCGAGAGAGCCTACTTATATACTAGGTCTCCTAGTTCTAGTAGGTTCGCCTTATTATAAATCATCTTACAAATCAACTAGCTTACAAATAGGTTTAAACCAGATTTGTAATCAATTAGAATACATTAGAATACTTGATTGGAAATCAAGTATTAAAAATCGCTTATAAATCAGGGTGGCAACTATTACTAATACTAGTACTGGCTTACAAATTATGATTAGTAAGCAATAGACTAATTACTAATCAAAGCGTAAGCTTAATAGCTAGTACAAGTATATTACAAATACAAATTCTAGGATCTTCTAGAACCTTCTAAAACAAAATACCCCTGCTAACTAAGCGAATACTGATCGGCTAAACTTCGGATAAACATCCCTGAGTTCCTGACTAAATACACTACTAGTACCATGTGACTAGTCACGTGATAGCTAGGTAGTAATCCAGTTTTCAACAATAACCTTTAATTAACTTTAACTTTATTAATAACTTCGTTAATAACTTTATTAATAATACTAATTCTCTCCTTTTTATTATTAATTTAATCTTACTATAGCTTAATTAAGTATCTCCTTTTTATCTTTATTACTAATAGATCTTTAATATAAGTTTTAACTTCTTTATTTTAGCCTTTAACTCTATAGTATATCTCCTTAGAAGTTATACTCTCTCTCGCTATATAAATAATTTAATATTCTTTAAGGTTCTTTTTATTAATTTATAATATCTTCTTATTCTTTTTATAATTAATTATATTAAGAAGTTTCTTTTTTATCTTTTTTTCCTTAGATTAACTTTAAGTTAACTATATATATAGTTTCGTTTTTATTTTAAATTAAACTTTTCAACTCTTCTAATTCTTAAATATACTCCTTATCTTTAATTTAATCTTTAAGTAAGAACTCCTTCTCTTAAATTAATTTCTTAATCTTTAAATATACTTCTTATCTCTCTTTCTTTCTTTCCTTTCCTTCTTCCTTCTTTATAACTTTAATATTAGCTTTACTATATTAACTTTAACTTTATTAATATAAAGATCGATCTCTTCCTTCTTTAAATATATATACTCTTAAGTAAATAAGTAAAGGCTTTAATAAAAAGTATTCCTTTCTTTAATAAAGTATTAGTATATAATAATATACTTAGAACTACTTAAATATCTTTTAAATACTTTTTTAAATATACTTTCTTCGGGAAAATATAATATTTAATTACTAAGTTATCTCTCTTAAGCTCTTACTATAATCTCTTTTATAATAAACTTCGGCCTTTTATATATTTATATTTTATTAAAACCCTTATCCTTTCTTTATTATCTCTTTCTATTAATATAAATAAATCCTTTATTATTACCTTTATTAATATAGCCTTATTTATCCCTTTCTATTAGCTATTAATTAACTCCCTAAATAAGGGTTAAATATATATACTAAGTATTAGCGCCTTAAGTAAGTATTTATATATATTATCTTATAATTACTTGTTTTATGTTTAATCTTTTAATATTAACTTAAGCTTTAGTGCTCGTCTAAGCTAGGTTTAGTAAAACTCTTTCATACTTTAAAGTACTATCTAATAAGTATACTCTTTATATATACCTCTTCTCTAGCTAATACTTAAACTAAACTCTAGATTTCCTAAATTCTATATAAGTTAGATTAGCTCTTTAAACTAGACTAGTCTCCTTCTTTAGACTAGACTCTAAATTATTTCTTCTACCTTTCCTTTTACTATTATTATTATTCTCTTTCCTTTTTAAGTCCTAGTAAATTAACTATAACTCTTATATTAGCTAACTTAGTTCTAAGTTCTTAACTTTAATCTTTTTTTTAAGTTCTTAATTTTATTTATAATTTAGTGTTTTACTCTTTCTCCTTACCTCTACTAAGTATTTAAGTCCCTAACTATACTCTTTATACTATAAGAGGTCTAAAATAACTAGTATTAGCTTAAATATATAAAGATTCTTAGTACTAGAGAATTCGTTCTTTATTAATACTAAGTAAAGGGAATTATAACTTCGCTATTTTTAATATAATAGAATTAAGTTCTTACTCTAGTAGTTCTTTTTATAGAGTTCTATCTTTATTTAGTACTATAAATAAAACTATATTAATACTAAGCTTAAAATAAGGCTAAGAATATCTTTATACTTACTATAAGTATTTTAAGCTCTTATATTTAAATTATCTTTACTATCTATAATATATACTAACTTAATTAAAGAAAAATAAAAGAAATACCTTATAGTTTAAAAGCTATATTAAATAGCTCTATAGACTAGAAGTTATAATAATTAAGTATTTCTAAAGATATAATTTAATTCTCTCTCTTTTAATATAATTAAATTTTTACTTATAAAGTATTTAAAATCAAATAAAACCTTAAATAATACTCTATCTAAAGACTTAATCTATAATATAATAATATAAGAAAGGCCTAAGTAGTATTCCCTTTAATTTAGGTTTAAAACGGTCTTATTAAGAGTTAACTCTTGACTTTTATAGACTATAATTATATATACTAACTATAAAGGAAACTAAGTATAAGAGTAAGCTATTCTTTTAAACTTAAACTAATAAGTAATAAAGAAAATTAAGACTATACTTAGCTTATATTATAGAAAGACTAGCTTAGTATAATTATTAAACTTAATAAGAAGTAAAGAAGATATAAAAGAAAGATCTTATCTTATATCTTATATAAGGTTATAAACTAAACCTCTAGATCTATTTATAAGCTCTATTTTAGTCTATAAATTCGTTGTAAGTATAACCTAGGCTCTAATATAAATATAGATTTCCGGATATAGGTTATTAGTCTTATTCTTAGTAGCCTTAATAGTATTCTAGCCCTTGTAGTAAGCTATAATCTTCTTTATAAGTCTATCTATATCTATTAACTAGTCGAAGTTTCTTTACTTTACTTCCTTTATAATGTAATATAACTATAAAGTATTATTAAAAGTTAAAGTCTTCTCTAAAGATAGCTAGTTTATAATATATATATATAAGAGTTCTTAGCTCTCTCTTAATAACTAAGATATTTATAGCTTACTTAAAGTTAACTAAAACTTAATTAAAATATTATTCTCTTCCTTCTGCTATATAACTTAAACTAATTAAATTATATAGTCGAATATCTAATATAACTAGTACTCTTTAATTATATTAATATATAAGTGTTTTAAAGAGTAGAGGGGCTTTCCTTTTATAAGTAGAAGTTAAAAGAAGTTCTTATATAATAAGACGTTTATACCTCTAAAAGACTAATATAAACTAGCTAAGAGAATAGCCTATAATCGATTATTAATTAAAGAGAGTATTTTAATATTAATTATTAACTTCTTATTAATAATAAGAAACTAATAATCCTTAAAAAGAGCTTATAAGAATTATAATATAGTAATAGATAAATCTAACTTCTTATCTTTAATTAGTAGCTATAAAAGACTATATAAGGTTCTACTAATAATATTAAATATAGCGATATCTATAAGAGCTACTTAAAAAACAAGGTTTTACTTTCTAGTATACTTAATAAGCTTTTAAATCTATATATACGTTTTTAAGAGTATAAAGATCTTTCTAGATCTAGTAATACTATTAATATTTAGGAGGAGCTAATAAGAGAGAAGTATATCTAAAGTAAACTCTTAAGAATATTAACTAACTATAATATTATATAACTTCCTTTGCTCTAAATTCAAGGAATCTAGTAAAGAGTTAACTATAACTACTTACTTAATAGGATTTTTAGTCTTTATTTAGTCTTAGATCTTAGGAAATATATTATATTATCTAATATATAAAAGCCTTAAAATTAATAAGTAAGTAGTTAATATTAGCTTTCTCTTAAGGATCTTCCTTACTCTTAATATCTAAGTCTAAGTCTTTAGCTTCTAGGTTAGTATAAAAGTCTTATAAGTATATATATGATCTATTATAGGCCTAAAATATATTAATATATAACCTATAAATCTAGCTATTAACGGATAGTAAGTCTGTTTAATTAATAAATAAATAATAGAGTATAAGCTTTACCTAATAATAGTTAAATAATCTAGGGATTTTAAGTTATTTAAGTACTATAGGTAGTAGTTTATTACTTTTAGATTAGTCTTAGGCTAAATCTTCTAAATATACTAGTCCTAGTATTATAAGTAATTAAAGAGTATTAGGTCTAGGAGTATTATATTTTTATTTCTTATATCTATAAGGTAATCTTAGTATCTCTATAAAGTAGAATACTAGAGTAAAACCTTACTAGACTCTAGTATAATTAAGTTAAGTTAGATCTCTTTTAGCTAATAATTAAGGCTAACTAATACCTAAGACAAATTTTAGACTAAGAGCTTTAAGAGAATATAAAAGACTTCTTATACTAACTAATTATACTCTCTAATAAGCTTATTAAGTAGCTTAGATATAAACGATAGAAAAGGAGTATAATTATTAATATATAAAAGGATCTAAGATTATAGTTTAATATAAAATATAAAGGACTTTTTAAGCTTAAAAATATACTTTCTTATATAAAAGAGTACTATAAATAGGCTAATAAGTAATTAAATATTAGTATTAGCTATCTAACCTATTGTAATTATAGGTATATACTAGTTTAAGTTCTCTTGGTTTTAGGCTAAAGAAAATAGCTATCTCTTATAATTAATTTCTTAAGTAATAACTAGGTTTAAAAAGAGTAGTTAAGAGAAAAAAAAGTAATAAGTTAGTAAAGTATTTAAGCCTTTCTTTATCTATAAATAATAAGATACTTAATAAGTAAGATAGACTTAAAGTTAATTTAAGAAGGCTATAAACTAGTTAATAGTATTAGTTATATTTGCCCGGGTAAAAGAAGTAAGATTCCGGGTATTAGGCAACTATAACTAGTCTAGATTTTAGGCTATAATTACTATACCCTAGTACTATATAAATTCCGCTTAGGCTTTATCTATATCCTAGTTAAGGGGGGATATAGATAAGATTTAAAAGAGGGTG
>NXFV01000084.1:0-31142 GCA_002803225.1 Gamarada debralockiae | reverse complement strand
TATAGCTAGTACTATAGGCCTACTACTTAAACTAGTCCTAGGAGTCTATAAAGTATAGAAACGAATATAATATGTATCTAGTAAAGGCCTTTAATTAAAGTACTAAATAGTAAGTAATAATATAAAGGTTATCTTGTACCTTATCCTAAATAAATTTATATTAAATCTACTTACTTGTAAATTCTATGTCCGAAAAGCTAGGGAAGTATTAATATAGGTCGTACTACTATATATTAGCTATACTAAATATAAGAAAGATAGGTAATATTCTAGGCAAGAGAAAGTAAGTCTATATCTATAGACTATTACTTTTGTTCCTTTAATATAAGTAAGTATCTATAAGTATAGAACCTTAATATATAATCTAAGGTAGTAAGGTATTATCTATAAGAAAGGCCTTAGTAAGCTCTTTATAGCTTAGATCCTTAAGACTAAAAGCTTTAGAGATATAAAAACAGGCTAAACTTCTAGTCTTTTAGTATATAAGAAGATTAAATACTAAAAACTACTAGTATAGATAATACCTAAACCTCTTATCTTAAAAATAAATTAAGTACTAAATATAATTATTAAAGTTAATCTTTTATAGCTAGGGGATATTAAAGTTAGCCTAGTCTATAGGATATAATATTAGGAAGGCTATAGTAAAGATATAGTCTTTTCTAAATACTTTATTAATAAGTATCTAGTAAATAGATAATATAAGGAGGTCGGAAGATATATTAAATTAGCTAGAAATCTAGTTTAAAATTAAATTTACCTCTATAGTAGTAATATTAAGATTTAGGACTATAAACTAGGAGTTTAGAAGAGGTAGCTTACCCAAAATAGGCTAATCTTATACTAGAAGCTCCTTAATACTCTCCCTAACTATATTATTAATAATAGAGGTAATAGATAATAAGATATTATTATTAATTAGTAGAGTATTAAGCTAGTTAAAAGAGATATTTATATATTAGTAATTAGAGTAGTTGGCCTTTAAGTAATAAAGCTAAGTAATAATATGCCCTTTATAGACACAAAAATTTAACCGAAACTAGTATTAATATCTTAGATTACTATCTATTTTAGGATTTAAGGGCTATAAGACTATAATATCTAGCTTAAAAGGTAAATTAAGTAGTATATTAGCTGTCTTTACTATGTTTTATATAAAACTTATATAGTAGCTTAAATAGTAATATTAGTATCTATAGTAATGATATACTACTATTTATATATAGGAACAGGTAATAATTATCTCCTCTATTTATATAAGCTCTAGTAAGTAGGCCAAAACCTCCCTAAGGTCTATATTATTCTTTGTAAATATTAAAAAAAAAGTCTTATTACTCTTATCTCTTAGAAAATAAAAGTAATAGATCTTAGTCTTTAAATTTATAGAAAACTATTATTCTTTATACTAAATATAAGTCTTTATCTTAATCTTATTTATCTCCTTATAAAAACTTTATATCTACCTCTATTATTTAGTAGATAAGAAGCCTAGGGCTTAAGGTAGTATAAGAGAGGGAGTAAGTATATAGAGAGGGGTTTCTAGGCGTAATTCAAGAAGATTAAGAGGAGGGATATACTATTCTAAGAGTAGAGCTTAAGATAGTAAAGGAGAGGGGGTAAGTATATAAAGAGAGATTTCTAAATAAAATTTAAATAAAATAAGAGGAAAGATTAAAGGTTTTAGATACAAATTTAAAGGAGATATAAAAGATTTTAGTACTATAGTATATCTTTTAGAATAGTAGATATTAAGATTTAACTATTATAAGACCTTCTATTTAAACTTGTTCTTCGCCTTTAAGACATAGTAAGAATTATAAGTTATATATAATCTACTATTAAGACTAATAAAGTTATCTCTAAAAAAGAAAGAGATCAAATGCTTTTAATAATAACTAAAGTAGTATTTAGTATTTATTTCGGGCGTAAAAGGATAAAAAGAGTATATATATAAGTCTAAACACGTCTAGGAAAAACGTATATTATATAATATAGTAGGCTATATTAGACAAATTATTTATATCTTATTAATTAGGCTTTATATAAATTTTACAAAGTAATTTTTAATTAACTTAAGAGTTAGTGGCCTTAAGTAAACTTTAGGCTAAGGTAAAATATTAGTTTAAGGTTTTTCCTAAGATAAATAGGATAAATATATAATTATTATAAGTATTCTAGGGGTTAGTAATAACCAAAGAAAAAAACAAAACAATATACTCTCTTATACTTAGTAGGTAGCAGGTATATATAATTAAAACTTAAATACTAAATATAGTCTAAAACCCTTACTTTTTTTGGGGTTTGCTAATATATACGTGATTTTTTTGCCCTAGCGTCGCAGGTCTGTGTACAGACTATATCATGTGATAGCGCCTTTTCAAATTCACGTGATCAGAACCGATCCCTTAACCCTCGCGCGCAGGGGGGTCGGGATGTAAAAAAAGCTACGCTTTAATAAGTCAACCAATGCTGTGAAGGTTCATGGCCATTGAATCAAGCACGTCCTGGCTCTTTCTATCTTCAGTCACCTTATCAAGCAATTCGAATGTATATACAATCTTTCTGAATGGGTGAGGTTATTGGCGTCGCTGCTTCAGCACTGAGCATTATCGGCTTTGCAGGCCACATATTGCAAGGCTGTCAAAATGTGCGTACCTTCCTTGATCAGGTCAGGGACGCGCCAGACGACTTCCGATGCTTCCGAACAGAATTCAAGATCTTCCAGTCTATCCTTGAGTCATACCGGGCCACGCTTTACGAGATCGATGACTCAATTGATCCTAATTTCTGGGAACAAGCGATGTTGGTCTTAGACCATTGTGATGAGACAGTAGCTGGCTTGCAAAGACTAGTCGATAAACATGGACAAAGCGGGGTTACTAAGTGGAAGAGTTTGGGATTTGCTTTTCAAACAGCGAAACTCCAGAAGCACCTCCAGAGAATTGATCGAGCAAAGGGGAGTATCGTGGCAGCGAGGACAAATGCCACCTTGTAAGTGTCATAATCCATTTCAATGTCTAGCTGTCATTAACGAAAGTAGTCTCCAGGGCCGCAGAATATCGGGCCTAGTACAAGATGCGAACTCGAGGCTGTCACGCATAAACTCGAAGGTTTATCAAACAGAAGGTATCCTCTCCTCCATACCGAAGCAGTTCCAAGACCTTCGAGTTTCGTCGCAAGAGACAAAAGATGTTGTGGCAGATTTGAGAGATATGATATCTGCAAGAATGGATTATCTACCGATTGGGCTCAGGGATATGGTTGAAATCACGTTGCGACATGTATTGATGGACGTCTGTGGAGAGCTTATAAGACCGGCCACCAACCAGCGCATTAATACGTATTCGACCACGACATCATCGAATGACAATAGCGTCCGTGCTGACCGAAAAATCTTGAATTTGGGACATGATGTCTCAGAACGGTCACTTACTACTCAAAGAAGCCGTCGTAGAATCTTTCAAACGTGGTTTGGAGTCTTGTCAATGCACAGAACGACCTCGAGTTCCGTAGAGACTACATCAGCAAAGGGCCCGGGACCGTTCTCGAAGACCACATCTTCACGAGCCAACATCGTAGTATCCTTTACACCATGCTTCATCAGATTTGGGGTGTACTGTTCTATTGTAAGACAAATTCTGGGTCACGCACAGCCCGAGGTGGATATGAAGCTGCGAGTATACAAAGTTGTGCGGAACACTTCTGCGGTTATCCAAGCATGTGAAGAAGGGGATATTAGCAAGGTGCAAGCACTCTTCACAACAGGCCAAGCTTCCCCCTTTGACCGACTTGATGGCGAGATGTCTCTTTTGGACGTTGTTTTTTTAAAGATGACGACCTTACCAATGCGACAAGAGCGGACGAAGTCTCTAGAGATCATGAAAAACCTTTGCCAAATGTTCAAGTTCTTAATTGAACAAAGTTTGGATCCCGGCCAACTTTGGACACACTCGACATCTGCTATTTCGCCACTGCCATTCCTGATAGCGTTCGCGTATCTCGCCGTGTCTGAATTTACGCCACTTCTATTAGACTTAGCGCGCACAATTATTCAGCTTAGTATACAGGATCCTTACGAACAAGCAGACTTCACAGAGACCTTAATTTACCAAAGGTTCTTGAATAGCCCAGGCCCCATAGCCCCCTTGGTTATGAATCCAGAACATTGGGATGTCGACTTGCAACCCGCGGCCGAATTGCCCCATTCAGGCAAGATATGCAACAATGCACCGCTCACCATAAACGATGCCACCGGAATTTCGCTCAAGACCTGGCTTGAACACTCGGTCGAACACAAAGAAGCTATTGCAGCTCTAAACTCCACTTATTTCAAAACCCGAAAAATTCTTCGCGCCTCAACGCTGAAAGGTGCAGCTGAAGCTTACGAACTGAGCATGTACAAATATTTTATCGTCGCATTAGAGGCTGGCCTAGATCCACTGTTGGAAAGTTGCGGGTACTCATTAGTATCCTCCATGAGACAGTGTGGCCAACTCTATGTCCTCCGGCTTGCACTCGAGCATTTGAAATGGTCTGACGACCGGATCCGTGATTTGTTCGAAGCAGATCTTTTTGCTTCCTTAGCTTATCAGCTCGCGTATCTCCATATCGACGATCCAAAGGGTCGAGAAGGTTATAACACCCTGCAATATTGTTACGTGCAGTCTGAAGCTTGGGGCGCCTATGTTGAAGGTCTAGCTTCTAAGACCAACATGCCAGAGACTCTAAGGGCCAAATGCCAAAGGAGTGACATCGTAGGGGCAGATTGCGCGCCATCCACCACGAGATCGATTGTGGGGACAGTCATAAATGTTGGGAAGGAAGTTCTAGGATTCATAGTATGACAAGTACTAACGACAATTTACTAGCCTCCCAGCTGTGTAAAGTGCATGAAGAATTCTCACTGTAGGATGTGTTGGCTGCCCATACATGGCCGGAATGATGAAAGTACTGACCAAATAAAGAACGGCCGAGCCGGAAATTTTTTGCGACATCCCCCGAGCATTTGACTTGATCGCGTTGTTCCATGCGATATCCTCCTGTTATTCTGAGGGCCCTGACATTGTGATGCATAGAACGAATAAGCTTGAAAACAGCTCAATTCGTGATGTCCACCCTCTTCCTACAAGGCGCAACCTATTCCTTATATCTACTATTCCTGAATCTAACTATTCGGCCTGATCGACGGCTACTCCGATACTCTCAGTCTTACCGAAGGTTTACTATATACGGTCTCTCCGAATTGTACAGATATCACCGTACTTTCTAGACCTGCCAACACCTCCCATCCCTGTAAGGTTCTCAAATGCAAAGGCGCCAGAATTTTTATCGAGGCTAACTGTTCTTTGATGACAGACGAATCTGGTGAGGGTTGACTTGTGGTAGGACATTGTGCGCCTCCCCCAGCCGCCATATAAGCAGAGGGGTATACTGCCGAAGCCTCCCAGAGATTGGGAAGTATTTGTAGATGGATGGTCGACGAGGCCGAATACAGTAAAACCTGGTTATAACGAACACGAAAAATCTGTATGGGTGAGGGCCCAAAAATTCGTTATATCCAGAGATCGTTATATAGAATCCCTGTCTTCATACAAATTATCCCTGTAAAGCTTTTCGTCTCGTACGTTATATCGAGGGATTTGTTAGCGTTCGTTATACCCAGATTCGTTATAGACAGATTTTACTGTATTTACCTGGGAAGGCATCACGCCAATGTATGAAAACTTGTCAGTTTCAAAATAGAAGTTCCCTGTCTTTCCCGGGTTCCATTGCATGACACTACCATGAGTGCCGAAGACGAATATCATTCTGTTTGCTCCAAACTCCGCCTCTAACACCAATCATGAGGCCTAACTTGATTGGGAAGCTGCGTCGTATATCTTCTGCGACAGTAGCAGCAGGACCATTAGCCAAGGCACGAGAAAATTGGTTGGGGGGAACTCGCCCGGCAGGACCAGCGCCGATTACCAGGACCTCAACCTGGCGGGTGGACATATTCAAAGGTTCTGAAGACTTAGGAAAATACTCGTTGTTCATGGTACTCAACAAGTTTGCAGAACTTCTTCATCCTGTCATCGGTATATCAGTATATATCCCATAAGTGGGCGTCTTCATCTCGTCGACTCCAAACACCACCAGGAGGTTTTGATGGGCTTAAAATCCCTAATTTTATGGCTGCCATGTTCAACTCGATAAATCAGGACGGTGTAACGCGTTCGCATTTATTGCCAGGTAAGAAGGCAGAATCGCTTTATGTTGAAAAGTCCTGATTTGCTAAGAAACTTTGGATCTTTCTTGGTATAACATAATGAAAGTTGGTGCCGTTAGTGGAAGTGACTAGGCGGACACTTGTAACGCTTTCGAGATCTACCCTCAGTAGTTTTGACTAGAAAGATGTGTTCCCGTGCGTGGAACGACTTAAAAGTATGCCATTTTATCCTTCCAATACGTTAATTACTGGCGTCAACATCTTTCAACATGGAGCTTACAGCAGACAAGGACATTAGCCGGCGCGGCAGTTCCCGAGTGTGCTAATGAAAGTACTAGTCCCGGGTCTCGGTTGTACAGGAACGAATTCTATCCGACAAGCCTTGAAGGATCTTGGTTTCCTAGAGACTTGTCATATAACAAGTAGCTCTGGTGATAACTGCGCAGAATTTTTGATATGGGTGGAAGCTCTGCGCGCGAAATATGATGGTGTTGGGAAGTTTGGGCGAGAGGAGTGGAATCAATTGCTGGGCTATTGTCAGGTAGAGCATCATGAATATGTGTGTAAGCGGATGATGATATTGACTGTAATATCCTGTGACGGATTTCCCTGCGGCATGTTTCGCACGCGAGTTGATTGAAGCGTATCCAGATACCAAGGTCATTCTTTCGAATAGGGACGTCGACTAATGGTACAAGTAAGTCCTCAATCTCTCCACGTTCACATGAGAACCTCGAACTGAGCTCAACTAGCTCGAATCTGAAAACTATAATTTGGCGTGCCCATGAACCAGGCCTTTACTAGCTATCCTTGATGGACAAGTAATACCAGATGTACGTTCCTATGTTCTACAAAATGTGAAACTGCTTCTTCTAAAGGAGCTTTAAACTCAATAGAAAGGACGTCTTCAGAATGCATTATGAGGAAATGAGAATGTGTACCCTCCAGAAAAACTTGCTGGAGTTCGACGTCATAAAAGATGGGTGGAAACCTCTTTGAATTTTAGAGGTCCCGTGCCGAAATATAGCTTCCCGTTTGGGAATGAGACGAGCTCTTTTCTTGGCTCATGTCGAGAACGAAACAGAGAGAAATTGGTGCACTTCAGGGAGAAAACGGGCGCTGTTATTGCGTTTGCGGCATTTGCGGCATCAACATCCATCAGAATCTCGCCTGGGACCATGTACATACAGCAGATAAAGTTTGAGGATTGTTTTCTCTTTAATGGAATCGGATTTTCTTGATGTATCAGGACTTGAAGGATACTGGCGACGGTCGTCTGTTCGAGATCGTGGCCAAGTCTTGCCAGACTGTAACCTCTGACAGCTGTAACGGCGTCAGTCAGCAGATTGTTATATAACTCCGAGTTTCCGACGTCGAGCCGACTGAGCCAAATGGAGGTCCATGCTCCTCCGTCCACGGCCTTTTCCCGCACCCGCCCAAAAATTCGACATTTCAAAGCTAAAGGTGCTTTTGCGAATCTTCTCGGCGATTTTCCTACAGAGAAAGCAGCGCTATCGGAGAACACAGCAACCAGTAATCAAGAATCGTCGTATTAGTTAAAGGCTTGCCTCGTCACAAGCGAGTTCTGCAGCAAATCCACAGCGACATGAGCTATGTAATCAGGTGGTTATCTAACACGTCGCATTAGTTATTAAAATCATGTACCGTGATGCGTCCGTCACTGCGTATCGGTTGGGGTCCTCGCTCCACATGCCCCTACGAATCCGGACTTCGGAATCTCTTGCAACGTATCAAGGTAAAATAATGAGAGAGGAAGGTGTTGAAAGCCAATCAAAAGTTGATTTTGCTTGTTTTCTAGTCCATGTCACCCTAGAACACCCTTTTAGCTCGCTACTTCGTTTTCCCGTCATACTGTGTATTCAGCTGTGCTCATGCCTCTATTCGGAATCTCCTTCTTCGGTATGTTCGTATGCCTCAACTCCAGAATCTATTTCTGCGATGTTTGCTGTACGTCATAGCTTGTAGGACACCGAGTATAAATATACCTGTCATGGACCCGTCTCTAGGAATCAGAACAACTCAGTCTCAACTCATCAATTATTTCTGTGGAGCAGTGTTATCCTTAGCCATTTGCATTCTATCTCGAAAATAATCGCTCCAAAGCCGACCTAAGGGTATCATTATGGGTGAAATTGCAAATCTACAGCCGTTCGATTTCATCATTGTCGGTGGTGAGTTTCCCCTGCATTGTTGCCTCATCCTCCAATACGCCTCTAAGACAAAACAGGTGGGACTGCAGGAAACACTGTTGCCGGCCGTTTAGCAGAGAACCCAAAAGTGCGAGTGTTGGTCATTGAAGCTGGTGTTAGGTGAGGAAGCATCACAGTATCCGTCACTCCATATGATCATGCTAAATATTGTCGGCGTGTAGCAACCCACAGGAGATTGAAGACATTACTACCCCTGCAAAAGCCTTTGACCTGAGGGGAAGTCAATATGACTGGGCGTACAAGACGACCATGATCAAGCGTGACGACTACGAGCGGATTGAGAAACCCAATACCCGCGGTAAGGTTCTGGGAGGAAGCAGCTGTGCCAATTACTTTACATGGATCCCCGGCAGCAAGGCGACATTTGATGACTGGGAGGAGTATGGCGGCAAGGATTGGACATGGGATAATTGTGTTGCATATCTGAGAAAGGTGGGAACTTTCCTCATCATTTAAGAATTTGTACTAATCGGCATCACGTAGTGCGCGACCTACCATGACGACCAGAAGCTCTACCCTAGCCATCTCTCTAAGGTTGGCACTGGCGGTCCTCTCCAAATCTCCCATGCAGACCTAATCCCCGAGATGGAGCCATTCCGTGACGCGCTCACTAAAGGCTGGACTAGTAAGGGACATGCCCTCACCGAAGACATATATTCGGGTACCATGTCTGGCCTAACACACTGCATGGATACCGTCTACAAGGGAAGCCGCCAAGGAAGCTTTTTGTTTTTGGAGGGGAAGCCCAATGTCACTATCCTCGCGTCAGTCCAATCCAAGAAGCTAATCATCGATCCCTCTACCAAGGTCTGTACTGGCGTTGTCGTAATCAACCCAGCGACAGGCGAGGAGATTACCCTAAACGCTAAGTACGAAGTTATCGTCTCCCAAGGCGTCTTTGAGTCCCCCTAGCTTCTCATGCTCTCTGGCGTCGGCCCTGCTGCTGAGCTCAAGAAACACGACATCCCCGTCCTCGTCGACAGCCCTCATGTGGGACAGAATCTGCTCGATCATCCCATCGTGCCCTTTGTCCTACGTCTCAAGGACGGCTACGGTCTAGACGACCACCTCCTACGCGCCGGTCAGGCTCACGACGGTGCCGTTAATGCCTACCGACGCGATAAGACTGGCCCCTACAGCAGCGGCCTACTCGAGATGGTCGGCTTCCCTCGCATTGATGAGCGACTCAACAAGTACGCCGCATACCAGCAAGCCAAGAAGGTCAACGGAGGGCTTGACCCCTTCGGTCCTGGTGGCCAGCCACACTTCGAGCTGGACTTCGTCCCTATGTTCTCGTCGGCTTTCCAATGGCATTACCCCACGCCGCCTAAGGGTAGTAGCCTCACAGTAATTGTGGACCTGCTACGCCCACTCTCCAAAGGGGAGCTCAAGCTGAACTCAGCGAATCCGTTGCAACAAGCTAACATCAACCTCAATTTCTTCGGCAACGACCTCGATATCCTCGCGATGCGCGAAGGTGTTCGTTGGACGTATGATGTGCTTACGAACGGTGAGGGCATGAAGGATATCGTAACTGGTGACTATCCTTGGGAGATGCCTATCCATTCCGATGAAGCTATGAACAAAGTGGTTTTGGAGAGATCGCAGACCGGATTCCGTAAGTTCTCTAAATCCAACCGTTTCTTTAGGTGTTAGATCTAACAAAGAATTGCTTAGACCCCTGCGGAACTACCCGCCTGTCTAAGACCATCCAGCAAGGAGTAGTAGATCCCCAGCTCCGCGTCCATGGAATCAAGAATCTCCGCGTGATTGATGCGTCTATTATCCCGATCATCCCCGATTGCCGCCCTCAGAACTCAGTATACATGATTGCTGAGAAGGTGAGTTAAAATAAACAACTATCTAAGTTGTAGCCATGTTAACTTATGATTTATCTAGGCTGCGGATATGATCAAAGCGCAATACGCAAGCCTGTATTAGTAGCCTTGTGTCGAAGTTCTTGAGCTGAAGCGTTTCCTTTATATCTTATCAGAACGTGAAGGGGGTCTCGACTTTGAATAGCTAGTGTTTAGGGATTTGATTAATTCATTGAAGTTTGATCTTTTACTTAATAGAATCCTTGTCTACACTTGCAAGTATTCAGTTCATACCGTGGGTGGACATAAGCCGATTTCACACTAAAACACGCTGTATATATCAAATGAAACTGTGAAGTAAGCTATATTTAAGATTTATTAGTAAAATTATTTGGAACAATTTAATAGTACTCTTCGATAACATAGTAAAAATTTACTCTTTAGTTAACGAGATATTTAAGGTCTAAGGAGAGAGTGTAAAAACTTAAGTGAATTTTAGTATAAAATAGAGGTGTTGGCCACCTCTTCGAATTTATATAGTAATTACGTTGCAACTACTGAATATAATTTTAAGGCGAGGACGCTAAATTTCAAGTAGCTATTGAATCAAAAGCGCTCTGCCTAGGTTTTTGTATATTTAAACGAATTTATGAGTAATATTTTGAAGTGTTGCACAGGACTTTTGGTGGCTAAGAGCGCAGACTTATGTCCACGTACTCTACATTCTGTTAATCGATTACTAAAAACAGAATTATTATTAAATTAGATAAAGGTATCTGTTTGCTTCGGAATAGATGACGTTTGCTTTGTATCATGGTCACTGAGATAAGACCTCTTACGGTACGAGTCAGTCGTAGTCGCGGAGCTTAAACAGGTCGCCTTCAACACTGGTTCAGGCCTCTCTCTACTATGGCCCACCACCTTGGACTTACTTGCTCGCCCGCAGCTCAGATTCAAATAGAGAAATGGAAAATGCTCATGTCGAGATTCAGACGATAAATACGCTGTATCTCAGTAATGAAACTCTACTTCATCTATCTCAGGGGCTTAGCTCTTGCTGTGGGCAAACAAAAATCTTAGATTGACACTGAATCGTCCGTATATTCAACTCCATGGATCCACCCGTGCTGAACATTTCCGTCGTCTACCTGCTAGTTTCTTCACAGAGCTTGTATAGTTTAGGTTCCATTATTCAAATGGAGTGAGAGATTGAGACTTCAAAATAGCCGTTTCTCTGGGTCCACTCTGCAACAGAGACTTCAATAAATTTCGATGTCTATCCAATCGCTTTCTTGACTTCCGATTAACTCTCCTGCACGTTTCTCCTGTTGGAACAACTTCGGGTTCACCCTCTCTCCTTCCATCACCCCTTGTACGTACGCGTCTCCAATAACAGTGAAGCCTCCCTCATCCCTAGCACGAAGAACAACAGGAATACTGCAACCTGGAAAGAGGTAAATACTGTCGCTTGGATGCGCTTTATGATGAGCCCAGCCAACATATCCACTTTCAGTGGCCATGAACGCCATCCTCTCTAGAGATCTTGCAAGATACTTATGGAAATGATTTCCCTGAGATTTCGCGTCTATTCGGCTTTGTTTTGTGAGGGCACTCCGGAAGCTTTGCGTAAATTGTCTCTTGACCCTTTCTTTCAATCTTCGACCTTGGATCGGAAGCGATGCCGCGGCGCTCACCCATGCATCCGTAAAAGGGTTTTCTGAGCTGGATGATTTGAGTTCGAATTGTTCAAAGGGATAGGGTAATTGGAGCCAAGTGGAATCACTGACATTGGTCTTATGCCCTGACACTCCTCATCCCAACATAGGCAAAGGTACCTCAATTGTTCATCCCAAGGAGATTTATCCTTCCCTAGCGTACGACGAATAGACCTCCCAATAGCATTTAGCAACCATTCTTCGGTGCCATAAGGATTTGCATCTGAAGTCGAATCGAAGAATGAGGGATCTGTGACGACGGAGAGATTCTCGTAATATCCTAATTTAGAGGGTATTAGAGCCGCAATGTGACCCAACAGTAGTCCTTTAAGTCGAAGTGCGTCACCTAGGACGATGAAATTCGGGCGCGTGGTACAGGTGGTAAGATAACGAGGATGTATTCTTTCTCTCCAGCGCTCCATATCTTCACGCCGTATCCGAAAGCTACTATAGAATGCGTTCGTTCCAAGCAAATATTCAGTTGGTCGTGAGGTGGAAGAACCATCAAGTGTGAACCAATTCGGGGACCAGCTTGGAACGGGTCCTCGATCGCAATGGGGAGCTAGAACGGGAATGATATCTAAAGAAGAGGCAGTAGACATTGCTGATATTGTCATCGAGATACATATCTCTTTAAGCGATTGTCTGTAATTCGGGACGGGTATATAGAACGCACCGTCGTACACAAGTCCTAGAAGCGCAAACACCTTATCCCGTGGTTCTGTTGACAAAGATGTGGTGCTCCGTCTTAACGCTTCTAGGAAATGCAATGGCCTATTATGAGCAGCGTCATCCTGAAATTGAGCCAGATTTCGGATGTTGATGAGATTAGAATCTGTATCATATTTGTCTAGATAAGAGTTAGTGACGGAAGAGACGAGATAGGTCCAGGAAGTATGGCGTTGGCCGCAGTGTACACTGGTGTGTCGGGCGAGTGCCAACTCTTGGATTGTCCAGACTCGTCTCCAGTAAGGCCGAGCAAGAAATCCTAAGAATGATTCCTCTCCAATATATGACTGCAGGTCAGCGGTGGAAGATGAATTGAGATCGTTCCAACTATTGAGATGCTTGATGAAGTCTATCGCCAGATCGGCCTCATCCCCAGTCCAAGCGGTCACCTCCTGGGCTCTTCGATAAATAGAGCCCATCCATAGCAATTGCTGACTCCTTTCTGTCTTGTCCTGCTGGTTGATACAGACCGCATCGACCCAGAGCCTGCTGTACTCTTTGGCTCGGAGGTGGCGGAGAGCCGACTCGAGGTTGGTGGTGATATGGGCCTCTCTGTTGTTGATATGTATTTTTCTCGTTAGGTTCCGATCCCCCCTATGAGATAATCAGTAAACTACTCCTATTGAAATTTCTGGAGAGAATCTGCTCCCGAGTAATCGCTTCAATTCAAGGAGCGATTGAACTTCTGATTCGCTCGCCCCCGCTGAGCAATTGATTTTCTGTCGTTCAAATCGATCGGGCAATTAATATTTCAACAAGTTTGGACGATAGGAAACAATTGATTCGCGGCTGGCTCACATACAACAGTATGATAAAGCAACGTATTCGGGTGGTTGATGAGAGAAACATGCTCCAAAGTACAGTATATAGTTTCGGTGGCCTCGGGCAGAAGTGTCAAGAGACGGATCTCATTGAGATCCGTATCTAAAGGCGTGTATGTAATGCCTGCGGAGTTCGTAGTTATCTCTTCGTTACTCTGATTTTCCTTGATCGAGGACTCGATTGCTGCACTGCTGTCTTCCATCATGGACAAGGCCGGTAGTAGCTTGACCAGTATCCGCTAACACTTGAGACTCGATTCTGTCCTCTACTCTAGAAGTCGTCTTCAGCGGAAAGAGACAACGACAAAAGTCAAAAGATAGAAATGTACAAAGCAAGCAGCCATGGTCGTAAAAACTGGTAAGGCAGTCGTTCAACTCTCTCTCTCTTATGTAAGCACCTTCTCACAGGAATTCTCGTGACTTGTTTGCCTCTTAAAAGCAATACCCTCCTTCTGTCCTTCTTGTCATCTAGAGGGACATACCAGTTAGGTAATACTATATCTTTTGATGGAGATGAAATAAGATCTGATCGATCCCTGTACGGATGATGTGAGTAGGGCATTCATTTGTCTAAGGAGTATTCCGGCGTAAACTTAATTGCCGTGAAGAGAGAGCCTCGCAGTGGGGAGTACGATGTTGTTTGGGCTTAATTTTGGCATTTAAAGAAGGGATGATGCAAACTTCATCCTAAATACGAGGCAAGCGATATTTCCTTCAGCTCATCTCGCCCTTGGATCCCAAAGCCCTCGATTTTGGTGTTCAAGGGCCTTGGGCCTTGAACCTGAACTCGGTGTGGACGATGCTGTCACAGCGCGTTCTCGCCTAATCTTGCAGGCCAGGCCCCCCTGTTTCTCGCCCAACCACCCAATAAATTCCCGTAGCCAACCCCTCCATTTTGACTTTTTTTCCCGCGAACCACATCAACAAGATAAAACAGCGTGATGGTGCAGGTAAGAAGAGGTGCTTGCAAGGAAGGTAAGAGCAGTCATTCGTTCGCAATTTCGAGTACTGTGCCTCGGAGCCCTCCATAGCCATCTCGTCCTTCTCGTAGATCACTTCCTTCCCCTCCTTCCCTCTTTCTACGCTCTCCATCCAATCTCACCCTCTCTCCCAACTTCCATCGCCATCCTCATCGACGTCATCGTCATCGCCAATCTATCGGTCTGCCTCGTCAGCGACAACAGCCAACCTGGGGACAAAACAAGATTCATCCCTGTCCATATCAAAACGCTCGACAGTCCCGTGCCAAAGAGACGCACCCCCCAAAAGCCGGGCACAGCAGTGTGTTACTCTTGGCGAAGCTCTGATATAAGGGCTCGAGTCCTTCCGTCCTGTTTAGTTTTGTTTCATTCATTTGATTGATTGAATCCGTTTGAGATCGTCGCCGCGCCGACAGCCTCGTTGTCGAGTTGTCATATATCTCATTGTCGCATTTATCATCGTCGCAACCCACATCCACCGCAAATCCTTTTACATCTGCCATTGTCGCATAGCAGCAATACTACAGCCAAGATGATTTTGGGTATCTTCTTCGCCTTTTGGCGCTTCATGGAGATCATCACTCTGGTAAGCTTCCTCCTCAATTGATTCTGCTCGCAGAACCAGTCTCGGCTCTGCGTCGATCTCCAGCCTCGTTCAGCAGCACAATCTACCATTGCCGAATACTAGCTAACCTCCTCTCCCACAGATCCCAACCCTCGGCATGCTTGCCTACTTCGTACACATCTACACCGAAGCCAACTCCCTCACGCCGAACTACATCCTCGTCCTCTTCATCGTGTCCGTCTTGGGCGCCGCCTGGGCCATCGTAACACTCTTCACCTACCACCGCCACAAATCCAGCGCCCTCTTCGTCTCCTTCATCGATCTCTGTTTCGTTGGTGCATTCATCGCAGGTGTCTACGAACTGCGCTTCATCGGGAGCGAGAACTGCAGCCACGTCTCGTCCGGAGCCTCATACTCGATCTCGTTTGGCGATCTGGGGAGTGCTACGGTTAATGGCATTCATGTTAGTACGAATAAGACGTGCTCGATGTTGAAGGCGTCTTTTGCGTTTGGGATTATGAATTGTATCTTCTTTTTTTTCACCAGCTTGCTTGCTTTATTCGTTGGTCGCAGACACGAGAGGGATCGGGTTGTGGTCAAGGAAACTCATTATTCGAGACATGGACACCGAAGGAGTGGCTCCCACCGAAGCCACAGGAGCTCGCACTCGGGTAGACGACACGCCTATGTCTAAAGATCCTGGGGATAGCATTGGAGGCGGCGGTGCGCTCATGAAGACGGAAGAAGGTGAGAAGAGGATATAGCTTGATGAAGCTGGAGTTTTACGACCGCATGATACGACGTTTTGATACCTATGGAAGGAGTTAGACGCATATTGGAATATATCATATTGAAATGTTTAGTATAGGAATCACGAATACATGGCTCTCATCAATCAATTCCCAATTCCAGCGATCATCCCATGGATTTCCGCAGGCTAGGTCCTGAATCACTCCTTTTCCAAATTGTCAACTCCGTATTTATTAGGATAAAAATAAGGGAATATTCTTCGTCTTTCCATTTACTGCTAATTTCCTCATCTGTTTCTGCTTGCTACTCATCCCCCATAAAAGGTTCTATCTATCAAACCCTCAATCAAACAACTTCGGCGAATTTCAAGCTGAGGACTCTTGTGGGGAAGTAAGTGCTGTCGTATCACCACACCACATGCCCTTCTCCATATCACCCGCTATGCTACTTTCAGAGCATCTGTATGTGCTTTTCATAAACTTGTTCTTATTTATTTTGTTAAGATATCTGTCATTGTCAACATTATTCCCATTCTCAATCTCTCTTCCATCCTAGAGTTCTAGCAGACCATCAATTTCCTACCATATTAGCAATCCGTCTCTACCTTTTCTCCCCGGATGTTGCTCGTACAACCCTGCATCCAGACGCTGCGACGAGAGCCAGAGCCCATGGAAGGCACTCTCCTGAGAGGTTTGAGGTTCAAAGATGCGACGGAAAGACCTTTTTTATAGCAGCGACGAGGGTGTCAAAGGAGAGATGTGTGACTCACAGTTCTGGGAAGATGGAGCGGTGAATTTCTAGACAGAGAAGTAGTGCTTGCTTGAAAATTCACTTGCATGAATTCACAGCCAAATTCAGCCAGCACCTTCTTATTAAAGTATAGAGGCACCTTATCCGTCCCGTCTCTCGCTCCCAAACATCTCCTCCCCTAACGTGTGCTGAGTATGATCTCGTCTGTGCTCTGGATACAAACCCCAGCTGCTCTGTCTAAGCCAGTCCTAAAAACACCGGAGTGGAGAGGGGTATTTGAACCTCTTTAAACCTACTCACTTCTTCATGTTGACCGCTTTTCATCTTCAACTCTGTTCCCACTGTAAACTGCAGTCGCAATGTCAACAAATCATTGATATCACTAGTTCTATTATATTATGACCTACTACAGCCCCTCGCCTGATCTTATATAGCTTGTATTCTTGTCATTATTTTACTTCTCTCCTACATAATGTTAGGCTTATTACAAGATAAGACTACATCAGACTTACTAGGGGTGAGAAGCTGAGTGTTGAAGATAGACAGATGGCTTGAAGATACTTGAGATGAGAGTATGGCAGATATAGCCTTGACGTAGAGTACAGACAGTATGTTGAGTGGGATATCATTTCTTTCGTTTCGTCTTGTTTCATGCAGTTTTACGTCCTCTCCTGCCTATCTCCAACAGTATACCCCCTCGCGACCCCACTCCTGCCTTCCTCAATATTTTTACTCAAATTCCCTTCCACCTCTGCATCATGGAAATCGGATCCAAGACCCGTCCACGTTCTCTGGCTGCGCAGGTATTCGGCGCCTGGACTTACGGCCCCGTTGACCGTTGCGAGGTCGAGTTTGGTTCTTTTGGTGAGAACTTTTGATGAAGTGGATGAGGAATGATCAGAGGTAGAGGAGGAGGGATTGGCAGTGGCGGTAGAAGGAGAGAAGGTGGTTCTCATGGGCCGAGAATGAGAGACGTATCGACCGGTGCGGAGGTCGAATTCTGGGGGTTCGGACTCCTCTTCTGAATCTAGATCTCCTCCGTCCACAGCATCCCCATTTATCTCGAGTTGTGTTCCATCCTCTCCGTTGCCATCCTTCTTGTCCTGAACCACATTTTCTTCTGAGACCTTCCCAGCAAGCACAGCTGGCAAAGACTCAAAATCACCCCTCCACCCCCCTCCCCAAACCCTCTTCCCATCGCCCATCAACGCCAACCCCAACTCAAACGGCGTAATAATCGGTCGATAAAACTCCGTACTCTCAATCAAACTACTCTCCCAGCACCCCACCACCACCCAACCCCCAATCTCGGAAAAATTCGCTATCTTCGCTGCATTCACTTTCCCTACCACGAAGGTATAGGATTTCTTGCCTGCGGCTGCGATTTGAGATTGGATGGTGGAGACAGTGGAGAGGTAGTTCTTTACTGATAAAGTGTTGATTAGGATGCCGAAGATAGGACAGGTGGTCAGGGAAGTTACGAGGGCGTAGCGCCTGCGGAGGGCCATGGAGGTATTTGACTGTATCGTTTTTGTACTCGATTTTGGTTTTGACGGTATGGCTGTTGCGTTCGAGGTAGGAGGGGGTGCTGAAAGGGATGGCGGAGTGTTGGTGGGGTATATATGCAAATCCTTCACACGACTTGAAAGCGTGAGAAGCAGCGCAGGTGGCGGATCCGAAATGTGGAATATGCTGTAGCTCTTCGACTCCTCCTCCCCCATTACAATCTTTCGATTCGGTATCAGACTCGACGGATCATGCACTATATCCGGCGCAATAACATTTCCCCACCCTCGTTCCACGAGTACCTTCAACACACTCTCGATATGTGAGTGGTACATTATATCTGCCATCAATACTACTTTCTCCTTCCGTTCCCCATCCTCTTGTGATTCGGACTGTGTGTAGGTATCTTCGAAAGCCAAGACCACGTCGTTGATGTCGAGGGGTCGGGAGGTGAAGACGTAAATTACGGGGAGACGAGCAGTAGGTGAGAGGCAGGATCGCCCGTAATGAATGACGACTTCGGCGTCGACATGCTCGGCTGCTATTTCGTCTACGCAGCATGCGCCATAGGATGTATCCGCCAGTACATATAGCCTTTGTCTCTCTCTTCTCTCCGCTTCCCCAAATTCCCCTTGCATAGCTCCTTCTCCAATCGATTCTTGTTCCACAGATGTTGAGGTCGAGAGGCGGTTGAAGCTCGTCTCCAAACTCTGCTCTACTGTCGTTTCTTCCGATACTGTCGCGGTTTCTACCAATGAAGGGAGAGATTTAAGCTCCTGTTCCAACCCCTCAAAAACCCTAACAGCATCACCCAACATAGAATCCGGAAACTGTAACGCAATCCTCCTCCACCCACCATCTCTTACTTCCCTTGCGGTCCGCGCTACCTCGTAAAACCTCCATATTTCCTCATCCGACAATCTTCTCTCATTCTTCGTTACATTGATAGGCGTGGGGTCTTCGAAGATATGCGACTCAGGCGTTGAAAGCACGGGTGCTGTGTGCAGTTGGACTGTCATTGTTTTTGCTACAAAGGTCGTGGCATGTTGGACGTTTGGAGATGGAGGGGTTTGGCGGGGCAATATTTTTTTCTGGTGCGAAGGCGGGGAAAATGGGCAGAAAGCGGGTGAGAAATTAGGGAAATATTTTTATTTCATTATACATTTACACGGCCTAAAAGCCAAGAGACTCGAAGCTCCTATACAGTGGAAGTGAATAAGCTATGCAACCGCCGATGCTGTCGCAAAAGAAGTCCTGCCCACCCGGCTTTTATAGACCAATTCTCAATGCACATTATCCATCCATCCCATCCCTAAAAGTCCCACTCCCATATAAATCCCATCCATCATCTATCCATCCCAGGGTACATCCATCTCATCCTCCAATGCATCAGTCCCCTAAAAACGAAAAGAACAAAAGGTAAGCTGTGAAGCTCGCCTGGGTATTGAACTAGAACTCAAATAGCCCTCTCAACTCAAATTGCAGTGTATCCTTCCAAACCGCACCTCATACTCAAACAATCCACCTATAAGCTATAATCATCAAAATCCTTGATCGTAAAGTCCTTTGTTGTCAAGTCCTTCTGCCTACGACTCTCCTCGCGAATCGGCCATTCCTCCACCTTCTCAATACCAGGTCCATAGCCCGAATAATGCGTTGCACTATTGTCATTATTGTTCGTAAGACGGTGGTTGTTGCGAGTACTGCGAGACTTGGAGCTGGCGGGGCTGAAAGGAGCTTTGTTGGATGACCCGGCGTCGGACTCGTTGAAGGAGGGCGCGGAGGAGCGGACGGACGTCGTTTGCGACATGCTGTTAGACATCGGATTATCTGGTCGACGGCTGACCATGACGGGTACGTCGGCTCGCCAGGTATCTCTGATGGTCCAGCAATAACTTCCGACGTGGCTGGCTTCCTCGACGTTCTGGTTTGCGCCCTTCCAGGGTGGAGTTCCTCGGAGGCGCGGGTTCAGGTGGTACGAAACGTCGCCCGCGTAGCGCAGATGTGGGGTGTCAACGGAAATGGAGGCCAGAGTTTGCAGAATGCCGTATATTAAAACCCATCTGCCGCGTCGGGCTGCATAGGGATCAACCTCTGCCGCTCTGTCTGCCTTCTCGAATCTGACAAACGCATCGACCATATCATTATTTACGAAATCTGACCCCAGTAGGTAGATATTCGTAGACTCGGTGTATGCCAAAGCAGCTCGTCTCTCGGCCATCTTGTCATCAGGCTGAGGTGTCTTCTTGGAAGCTTTGAAAGGATTGTCCTTCGAGGTCTTGACAGGAATCGATTCGGGGACCAAAGGGTATGGGTGAGGAATATGCGGGTATCGGTGACGGTTGTCGAAAGCAATGAGAAGATCCGTGAACGGGAGATCGAAAGTATCAGCGTCAAATGATCGGTTTCCAGTATGAACAATGTTCCACTTGCGCCCACTTCGCTCTTCCGAACAGTCCCATGAAACCTCGCGATTGACCAAGTAGTCGTATAAGGCACCGAAATCCTTCTGCATCTTCTGAGCCAGGCCTCTGGTGAGCCACTGCTCTTCTCCAGCCGGCGCTGCCGGTGGCCAGATTCCGAAAGCATCGAGATGATATTGGGTGAAGAATTTTCGTAATCGTTCGAAGCTCGCACGCGCTGGTGGAGGTTGAGAACTCATTATTGGCCACATATCTCCGAAGTCGAAATCAGACAGACGATCCTCGCAGTTCTGTACTCGGACCTGAACCTCCAGACTCGCTCTCTCCAGAAGCGCTCTCGTGATAGGTGTGACGAATCGGAAATCGGCCGTAGCCTCCAGTCGGTTGTACATCCCGGCGCTGTGAACATATGCCTCTCTCCATCCTTCCTCCCATCTGACAACTTGGGTTTCGCTCCAGGCAAGGATTGCAGCAGCAACAGAAGGATTCTCACGAACATCGTCCATTCCCCTGGCCATCAAGTAGTCAATGATCATCCCAGCAGCATCAGTATCGGGTGGCATGTAGGTTTCCAGGCGCTCTTGGAGATCGTTCAATGCTTGATAGAGGTTCATTCCAACCAACGAGGCTTGGTAGAGTAAAGCAAAGACATTTCGGGTAGTGACCTGGTGTCGAATGATATCGGTCTTTGATTGATTCAGCGGAGCTGGGAAATAGATTTCGTACGAGATCTGTCCATCATACGCGCCAATACTATTCTCGGACGTTGGAGGTGTATGTTGGTGGCGACCGGATTGTACAGGAAACATAGATCTCATACCAGGAGAACCGATAGGAGAAGGGGGCATGCTGAAAGAATTTAACTCTTCTGTGGAACCCTCACGAAGTAGCGTGATCAGGAATCTGGACTCGGTTGCCTCGAGGACATGGGAGGAAAGTCGGAACGATGGTGGGGGTCGAGAGCTCTGGTGGGTTTCGTGGCCGAAGAAAATGAGAGTATCTCCATTCGGGTCCCACAACTCAGGATCTTTGCGAAGTTTGTTCCATGGTTGTGCAGGTCGTCCAGCTCCCATCCACCGTTTTAATTGAGGTCCTTGAGGGATGGGCGGAAGCTTGGCAGATGGTGGACCTGGCCGAATGTACTCTGGTGGTTGATTGGTTTGCTGGGTTCTGGACTTTGCCATTGGCGGAGGTGGTGGTGAAGTGAAATAGTCACCAGCGTCCATCTCGTGAGTCCCAGGACGCACTGTTGCAGAAGTCGGAGGTCGTGATTCTTCGTTCTTCTTTTTCTTACTACCGAACGTCTTTGCCAAACCCTTTCGAACCTCCTCACTTTTCTTGTCCATCAGCGATCTGAAAGACGATTTCTCAATGCCGGAGTCAACAATGATTGGAACATGAGGTCTCCGAACTCGCGCATATGCCAAATCATCCGACCCAGAAGACCCAGATTTGATTGTAGTAAGTTCGTTGTGATGTCGAATTGGAAGATCTTGCTCGAAGTGCATTGGTCGGCCATTTGGAACTGGAAACTCTCCCAGAATGGAGGGCGAATTCTCTAAACCTCCATGATAGGCCACTGCTCCTCCCTCCTTAGTCTTCGTTTTCTCCTTCCGCACGTATGCACTCCTGCCAGACATCTTGTGTTGCGTTTTGGGATCTTAAATCGCCCATGTAATATTCGAAAGTGAGATGTACGAGGTAGTTCGAAGTGTGATTGAAGGAGGCCAGAGTAGAACAAGGGTTGTAGATTTTCAGATTGCTTTCCAAAGGTTGCCTCCTGCTATGGTATAAGTGAGGTTCCAATTGGAGAGTGCCTTGTGCGTGATCGTAGTTGGAAGAACGTTTGGCGGGGTTGGTAAAGAACGTGATTGAGGTTGAACTTTGAAGCGAGAGTAGATTTCTTCGTTCGGCCGAGTTTGGTAAGGTTTCAATATATAACAGCTCACTTTCTTGCTCTTTCTAAAGGTTAGCAAGGGTGGACAGAAGAACGTCCAGGAGGTCGCCAATAGATAATGACCTTGAAAACATACATGAACGAAAGTAGGACCTGAGATTACAGCTTACGCAAAGAATTGACGATTCAAAAGTGACCAAGTGGTGATGCTTAAGATTTTTTGTAAGAGTGTAGACTTGAAATGGAAGAGATCCAAAGGTGGTGGTGGGGAGACGAAACAGGAAGTAATTGGAGAATTGCTTTTTCCTATGACGCCTCCATAAACGGGTCGTTGATCATATTGGAAGGGGCCTTCGTGGTATCATGGGGAAATCATTCGACACAAGATGCTGCAGGGAGATGTATGGGTTGCAGTTGGAGGAAGAGCGCGCAAGAAGTAAGCATAGAGCCCTTTCCTGGTGGGCTTGCGGTATTTGAATGGCAGTCTTGAACGCCCGCCGCCACAAGTTTCCTGGACCACGTTAGCGGAATGATTAATTGTGAATCGAGACACATAACGCTGCGGTAGGAAGAGACATGCCCTTCTAATAATGCGCCGCAATCATCCCCAAAGGGGACGACCGAAGCCTCCGCCCACTCTCCGTGCTCCTCGTCGCGATGGTTGTTGAAGACTTGGGGGTCTTCGTACCGAACGATGGACAAGGGGCGGTTGATCCACTGACGAGTCCAAGCGGGATGTGGAAGGCGAGTCGTGTCCAGGGGTTAATGCAGCCAACTGGAGCCGACAAAATGCAAGGAACATGGGCCAGGGCTCGCTTCCTCCTGATAAGAAATGCTCGGCCAGATAATGAACATGAACATTCATTTTTTTACTAACACCGCCGACAATCCATCCAACACATGGGAAAGGGGCGAATCCTCACGCCTCGTGATAGTCGCCATGTTTTATTTCCAGCATGCAATACATGCAATCTTTACAAGAGTTATCACAAAGTTTCTTTTCTTTTTGAACGACATCCCATCCTTTTCGTTTCATTGCCTTGTGGTGGCTTGCTCTTGCGTCTTCTCCGCAATATCCAAACGCCGGATTCTTCCACCTCTCCTTGGACCGCTCTGTTGCTCAAATCGAATTCTGAGAGGCTTCCATCGCCAAGTCCCAAAAGGACCCCATAACGGAGGTGAGATATCCTATTCAAGAACCAAAATGTGCGTAAGCTACATCCCTATCAATCAATCAGTCCCACTTCACTAACCTCACGAAAAACAATTCCTCGATATCAGCAAAATCACTTTCAATAGAGGCTTCAACTTGCATATTACTGATTATTACAGCTTTAGCTTGGCGTCTCCTTTCTATCACAAACCCGCGATGCTGCTGTTGTTCCTATTCATACGACTGTGAAGCTTCCGCAGTATGATGCAAGGTCATGGCTTGTGCCTTGTGCTCAGTATTGCGCTAACCTACAAGCGAACAGACCCCACTCGACGGCTAACAACCGACACTTGGTGCGACCAAACAACCTCTCCACCTGCATGCAAAGTCTAGATAAACCAGTTCCCGACCGGTTTGAACACTTTGAAATGTGTGGGTGATTATGAAGTAGGAAGCCATCCATCCCCGAAGCCGCCCAGCATCTGTTGACGGTTTAGAACTAGATCTTAGACCTTTCATTACATCCATCAAGATTCGACCCCAATCCCTGCTGTTCAACTCAAGACTTCTCCTCGCCTCCTTTTAACCCGCCAGACTTGGCCAAATTAAGTCCACCGTTCCACCTTGCCCCCCCGAAAAATCAAAAACCTTGGTACGATACGCTAGACTGGCGCGATAAGGCTGGGCAGCCCTGTCTTCAGCGACCCTCCGCCTCTGCAACAATACAATGGTTACGCGACCGTTGCCCAGACGGTGCCATTTCATCCTCAAATGGCAGGTTGGCAGGTGTGCTCTCATGATCATGCACCTGAAGTAGAATGTTTCTTCCAGCCAGACTGCGGTCTTCAACCTCACCACCCAAAGTCTCCGACAGAAATTTGCAAATTGATGCTTTTTGCGCCGTTTGATATATCATTGATTTGATTTCCTCCTATCTTGGAAAGCGGGATATTCTTTATGGTTTCGGGTCTGTTCGGACCGTGGTGAGGGGTTGGTGGAACCGGTGGAGCAGATCGAAGTCGATCTCGCTGATCTTTGGAAAGATCAGCGATGCCACGTTTCTGGTGAAGAAGACTTCATCAATTTCTTCTAGAAGGTTTAAACCTTGCGAACGATCAAGATCGTCCGTGAGTTTTTCCAGAATGGAGTGAATGAAGCCATTCCCAAGTGTCACGTGGAAACAGCGGCTTGGGCACCGCGTCTCTATTCTTGGCAAGTTGTTCCATTGCGTCGAGGACGACGTGGAAGCCATATGTCGGAATTCAAAAAGCAGTTCCGGCCTGTAGCTATTTCTTCCTGTCGGCCATCAGCTACATCAGATGCCTCATTCTGTGCTTGAGCCATTCAGCCTACAATATCTCACATTTCTTTCTTCAGTACATTAATCAACCTCACTCCTCGAATGCCCAGGTAAGAAAAAGAACAAGCCGCGGCTGTAGCAGGGCGCAATTTTCGGTTGAGAGTTAGTGCTGATGTTCAATTCGGAAATGCAAGTGAAGATTTCGAGATAAATTTGTTCCAGGCCAAGCCGTCAAGTCCTTGAAGTGATGCTTGAAAAGGCACCTATCCTCATCTTAGTAATTTGTTATCTAATCTCCAACATGCGAATTGTAGCAAAGCTCTCTTATCATAAGGGGGGAGGTTGGTGTGCCTACGGTGAAGTGCACGCCTATTCATGTTATGCCAACCACACCCTCATACAGCCACGTGACCTTACCTCCAATACTGCCCACAAACCCTCAGTCTCCCACCAAAAATGAGATATGGCACGATATAATCTCTTTCAAAAACCTCGTGACTTAGTAGCCTTTCACCTCCTCCACCTTTTAGCTTCACAAAACAAGCAATACCAGACCACGCGAAAGTGCCTAATAGACTACCAGCCGAATCTCGCGACAACGCAAATGGGCCTCGAAAAGTCGCGACTGTCGCACTTAACAGCAATCGAAGACCTGGCGCTCTTCCCCTAAATTCTCTGAACAAGCTGCTGAGCTTCGTCTTCAGATCTGGAAGTACGCCGTCCACCCTCATATTATCTATATCTCTATCAGCTAAGAGATTTGTCATCTAAATCTGGCAGGCAAGGCTCGACTATTATCGAGGGCCATATCCCCTCGTATATCGACCCCTCCACCACCCATACTTTCAGTCAATCGAGAGTCGCGGAGCCAAACCCCTTCCCGAATACGTCGTCAATAAAAATGGTCTCGAGAAGCCTTTTCTACTGGAATTCACGTCTCGACACGCTGTCTACAGACTCCTTCAATGACAGCCATCAGACTTTTAGCCTCTTCGACAAGCTCAGAAACGAAAATTCTCAGCTAGAAATACGCTCTCCCACCGTGCAAGATCCGCTACGCGGATACGTTTGGCGTTCCAGATCCAATTCCATATGCAGGACGTAGAGGAGTTGTTCTTTGTTGGTGAGATGGAGAGACTTCCGTGCATGAGCATGGAATGCGTGTATACTTATAAGTCGGGAGGGCAAAAGAATGAAGGGAAGAATGTTCAGAGGAATTATTTTTGTGGCCAAGTTGCGCATCGAGCACTGGCAGAAGAGGTGAGCGGCAAACCTGACCTTTCTAAGCTGGTTATAAAGATGCTCAAACGGAGTACTGGCGGAAAAGTGGGTGGAAGTCTTTGCAATAAGTAGGTATTCGTATAGCAGAGAATTAGCAGAGAATCGATGTTCTTGAAGGGAGGGCCACAAACACTCAATGGATATTACTGTCTGTCCAAAAAGCCCTAGTTCCTACTAGTCGCTCACATTTTCCCAATAACTTAAATGACGCACGCCCTTCCAGCAAAGAGGGGACAGTATTCCCGGAGCAGTGATGTCTTTCCACGTCACGTCAACCATACATCCTCCTTGTCCCATGAGCCCCACCCACCACACAAGATTTCTGGATATCCTTAAAGATAAGGATATCGTTATCTTAGGGCCAATTAGCAACGGGACCGGCCGTACGATCCTTAGAAATCAGGTATCCTTATCTGAAGGATCCTTATATCGAGGTTTTACTGTAAACATTCCAAGCTGTGTTAGAGCGAAAGCACTGGCTCTACACAAATGACCATGACCATGAACGCCACAAAATTCTTCAGATTGGCTGAGCGGTTCATTTAAAGATAGGCGGTTGCCAGGATTGATTGTCTTCGAAGGTGTGGCCATGGCTTTGAACTGTGAAAAGGCATAGAGGAACGCACTCAGTCCTAATCAATTGCTACCTCATATTTAAGGCACAAACCACGTATTCTCTAACGTGAATCCTCAACTCCACCAGCTCCTCCCTCCTAACTGCAGCTTGCTATTGAAACTCTATACAGGCACTACTCGCGGTCCGGAACAATTAGGTGGGCCTCTTGTCCACGCTCAGTGATGCGTCTTTTGTAACTCAAAACGAATGGCGAATTCGGCCTGACTAAGGACCTTATCAACAAATTCCCCCCTTATGCGATACTTTCGTATACTTGGGGAGACGACGATCAAGAGGTTACCTTTAAAGACTTGGCAAAAGGTTCTAGGAACAATAAGGCTGGATATCGGAAGATCGTTTTGCGCAGAGCAAGCCACTCGCGATGGCCTATAATATTTCTGGGTAGATACTTGTTGCATTGACAAATCGAACAACACTAAACTCTTAGAGGCTATTAACTCTATGTTTCGCTAGTATTGTAATGCGGCTAAATGTTACGTATATCTATCAGATGTTTCGACAACTAAGCGGAAAGCAAACGATCAGTTCTTCGAGTTTACTTGGGGACCTGCTTTTCGGAAAAGCAGATGGTTTACCCGGGGCTAGACATTACAAGAGCTTATTGCTCCGCCATCAGTTGAATTCTTCTCCTTAGAGGGCAAGCGACTCGGTGACAAGAAGTCGTTGGAGCGATAAGTTCACGAGGTAACGGGATTGGCTGTCCGGGCTCTTCAAGGGGCTCTGTTTGAATTCAGTGTTGCTGAGCAAATGTCATGGGCAGAAAAGCGTGAAACTAAGCGCGAAGAGGACAAGGCTTATTCTCTACTAGGTATTTTCGATATACATATGCCGCTCATTTATGGCGAGGGAATGAAGAATGCGTTCCGCCGGCTTCGAGAGGAGATCGATCGTTCAAGGCTGCTTCTACCTGAGATCTCTGCACATAGTAGTAAGTCTATAACATGAGTTTCTTCATGTTAGGCGTATAGTAAAGACAGAATGCTGACTGGTGACTGATGGTTAGACAACTCGCTCAATGGTTTACCGTTCGCTGTCGATGCGCCCTTTAATTTATACTAGAGACAATACGAACCCACTTGCCTTAACAATACCCGCGTCGATATTCTTCACGATATATATATATGGGCTGACGGACAAGATAAGCGGTGCATTTTTTGGCTGAATAGCTTAGCTAGTACAGGAAAGTTGACTATTGCCCGTACTGTCGCCCGTAGATACTTCGAGGGGAAACGGCTTAGGGCTAGCTTTTTCTTCACAAAAGGCAGTGGAGACGTGGGCTACGCCGGCAAGTTCGTTACTATCGTTGCTGTACAGCTTGCAAGTAGTGTACCTCCTCTCTATTAGTATATTTGTGCGGCTATAACTGAGCGAGGCAACATTGGAAGCTAGTCTCTCTATAACCAATGGCACCAGCTCGTCCTCTGTCCGCTATCGAAGCTAGATGGCAACGGCTGTTATTCGTTGTACCTTCTTATAGTTGATGCGCTTGATAAGTATGATAATAATAATAATATCCAGATCATTCTATAACTCTTAGCTGAAGCTCGATTATTACAGGGAATCCGGTTACGAGTCTTTTTGACAAGTAGACCTGAGATCTCAATCCGATATAGGTTCAATCAGATACTAGATGCGGAGTACTAGGATTTTGTTCTCTATAGTATATTACTATCGATTATAGACTATAATATCTCTATATTTATGGAGTATAACTTAAGACTTATCGGACAGGAACGGTCTCTGGGTATTGCCTGGCCAGGCGAAAAGACTATCAGATATTTAGTCTAGATTACAAGTGGGCTGTTCATTTGGGCTATAACTGCCTATTAATTTATCTGTGAAGGGAAACGATTCGTAACAAGACGACTAAATACGATTCTTGAGGGCAGTGGCAGCGCTGTCACAGCACCGGAAATGCACCTTAACGAGATCTACTGTTCTCAAGTATTCCATTGCTCTAGAATATACAGATAAGGAGAAAGAAGAGTTATGCTATATACTGAGATAGATACTTGGAAGCATAGCTGTTCCTTTCCTCGCTACTTTCTGTATACTCTTTGAGCAGGCTGCTGCGTGTCACAAAGGAGGATATTGACTAGACGCTAGAGGATCTGTACTCTGTCTTGGATATTCTAAAGGATTAGGACTAACTACTTCGTCTCTACTATCCTTTATTTCGAGACTTTCTTCTTAATAACAACAGGTACAAGAATCCAAACTTCTGGGTGGACAAGAAGCAAGCACATCAGATGTTGGCTGACAGCTGTATACAGCTTATATCAACTTCTCTAAAGCAAGACATCTGTGGCCTAAACACTCCTGGTATACTTGTAACTAATTTCGAGAGCAGTCGAGTTAAGCGCAGTCTTCCTCCTGAGGTTTAGTATGCATGTCTCTACTGGATTCGGCATTTGTACACGAGCGGCGTTCAGCTTCGCGATAACGATAAAGTGCATTAGTTTTTGCAAGAGTATCTCCTTTATTGGCTCGAGGCCCTTGGTGATGCAGAAGGTTTCTGAAGGCATCCATGCTATTACTTCTTTGGAGTCTATTGTAGCTGTGGGCTAGCTTCCAGCATAACACAGATATTTAGCTGATATGTGCTATAGGTATATAAGTGTCCCCGGCTGTCCGAATTTGTCTATAACACAAAGCGATTCGTCCTCTACAACCGACCAGCGATCGAGCTGGCTCCCCTTCAGACGTACTGCAGTACGCTTGTGTTTACGCTGGCGATGAGTATAGTAAGGAATCAGTTTAAAGACTGCGTGCCTAAATGGATGCGAAGATCACCGGAAGTCGAGAAAAATTGGAATTCCTTAGTACAGACGCTCGAGGGCCATTCACAATGGGTCAGCGCTGTGACCTTCCCGCCAGATAGTAAGCTGCTGGCGTCGGCATCTGGGGACATGACAGTTAAGCTGTGGGACGCTGGCTCAGGAGCTGCGCTACAAACGCTCGCGGGCCATTCGAACTCGGTCGACACCGTAGCCTTCTCGCCAGACGGCAAGCTGCTAGCGTCGGCATCTTACGACCAGACGATCAAGCTGTGGGACACTGGCTCAGGAGCTGCGCTACAGACGCTCGCGGGCCATTCGAACTCGGTCAACACCGTGGCCTTCTCGCCGGACGGCAAGCTGCTGGCGTCGGCGTCTAATGACCAGACGATCAAGCTGTGTGACGTAGGCTTAAGAGCAGTACTACAGACGATGGGCCATTCAAGATCGGTCAGGGCCGTGGCCTTCTCGTCGGACGGCAAGTTGCTGCGTCGGCATCTCATAGGACTATTAAGCTGTGGGACGCCGGTTTAGGAGCGGCGCTACAGACGCTCGAGGACCATTCGTGGGTCATGGCCGTGGTCTTCTCACCAGACGGCAAGTTGCTGGCGTCGGCGACATATGATGGCGAGACGGTCAAACTGTGGAACACTGGCTCAGGAGCGGTGCTACAGACACTCAAGGCCCATTCGATCCCGGTCAACGCTGTGGCCTTCTCGCCAGACGGCAAGCTGCTGGCGTCGGCATCTGATGATACGACAGTTAAGCTATGGGACACCGGCTTAGGGCCGGCACTGTAAATGCTTGCGGGCCATTCGAACTCGGTTAACGCCGTGGCCTTCTCGCCGGACGGCAAGCTGCTGGCGTCGGCATCTGATGATACAACGGTCATTCTATGGAATGCAGGCTCAGGAGCGGCACTACAGACACTCGCGGGCCATTGGGACTCAGTCTGGGCTGTGGCCTTCTCGCTGGACGGCAAGCTATTGGCGTCGGGATCTGATGATATGACTGTCAAGCTGTGGGATGCCGGCTCAGGAGCGGCACTACAGACGCTCGAGGGCCATTCAAGATTCTGCTATGCTCGTTGCCATGCCCTCAACGCGAGAGGTATCGATCGTGCAGAACAGGGTGTTGGTGAAGAATTCTGGAGACGAGCAGTCAAACTACGGACAGACATTCACAGTTGTTCCGGCGGATGCAGCGTTCGCGTCGCCAGCAACGGAGTGACATTGCAGTATCCAAATTGGGTTCGTGTCATTTCGCCGACAAAAGAGCAGGTCGACGTTTGTATATTAAGGCCCGGAGAATGCGTGGCACGCGAGTCTTCTGTGTTCGGAAGCGGCGTGATGTGTCCTTACCCATGCACAAATAAGACGGACCAATCCGAACCTTTTCAGAACCTCTGAGCGATTGGGTCCCGTAAAGTCCCGGTTTCATTGGCATCCTTTGGACCGGACAAAGCGGACTGAGCAGACCGATCAGAGGATACAAGAAACTTGCTTTCTGCTAGCAGAGAGATGGTGTGGTACTGTTCGCCGAGGTTAGAGTGGACGCTATGGCGATTGTCATGCAGGTTTAAGTGTATATCAACCAAACGTT
>NXFV01000083.1:0-19095 GCA_002803225.1 Gamarada debralockiae | reverse complement strand
ATGCATATAGCGCTAGTCCAAAAATAGGCTTCGAAAGCTTCAATTCAAAATTCTCTGTCCTTTCCTACATAGTTCAACCCTTCTGTTATATCTATAGCTTGATATAGCTTATTCCTGTTGCCTGTCCCGATAACTAGTTGCCTGTCCCGATATCTTGCTGCCTATACCGATGACCTGCTGCCTGTCCCTAGATATCACCGTACCTTCTAGACCTATCAACACGTTGGTGAATGCCACTAAATGGGAATCTCAAGCCGCTTATGCGGGGATGATCTTCTGCTCCCAGTGGGTTCGTGTCAAGATCACCAATTGCGAAAGTGGGACCCTCCTCGTTAATCTCTCCCTCAAGAGGTTTCAGTACCCATGTGCGCGTGAAAGGTTGGCTGAAACTTTTAAGACCAAACATTGAGAGGTTGCTATTCCAAATTTACTAAGTGTATTGCAAGAAATACTAAACTTTGAACGGTGGTAATCCAAAAAAAAAATTACACCGAACTCTAGAATAGTGAGAGCTTAGAATATACAAATGTTCAAGCAAACTCCGGGGCATTGAGAACTCAATTTACCCCACCTCGCTCAATTCGGCTGTTTAAGCGAGCCCCTAAACCTTAATCCGAAGTTGTAATCCTCAACTTTGCAGGTAAGATCTTGCTCCTCTCTCCAATCTTCAACGCAAGACTGTGTATTGGAAGAGGGGAAAGAATATCCAGAATAGAAATATCCGACTTCAACTCTTTCATCACCCAATTTCGAACCTCGACGGCAATCAGAGAATCAACTAGGAAAGTCAGCTGCTGACATACCCTGGGCGGAACGTATTTACCTCCATAAGCGTGAAGTGGCTGCTCAACATTGACATCCTCAGACGATATTTCCAGTGCTTTTACAAGCCTTGCCACGAGCGCTGCCTCGACCACTCCTGCGGCTTCAATCAACGACTCACTTGCTGTGAAGGCTTCGCGTGTTGGATCTCCTCTAGGAGAGTTATCAGACTGCCCATCAGCCTTCCTGAGCAGAATGAATTTGCTGTCGTTGGCCCAAGGTGCAAAAGGCATGATCGACCGTAGAACGCCACCGCCAATGATCCCGGTAGTCAGCTGTGCGGGGATAGGTTCTTTCTTAATCGTTCCTGCGACTGCTGCCAGGAAGATATGGTGAATCTCATCCTCCCGAATTGCCATTTTCAAGAGATGGGGATACTTTTCATATGTATCTGAATTTTCGGCTAGGTACCCAATGCCAGCGACAGCACCGAGATCAATAGATGTTGCTTTCAGTCCTTGCTTCTGCCGGTAGTGTGCAAGGCCATCCTGAAAAGTATTTCCAGCTGCATAATTTGCTTGACTGGGATGACCGATAATTCCCGAGGTAGACGAAAGCATGATAAAGAAATCCATGTCAGACGGAAGAAGTTCATGCATATTCCAGCTTCCCTGGATTTTGGATGCAGAAGCTGCAATCCAGTCAGAATGTGACATGTTATCGAAGATGGAGTCCTGCAATGGTCAGTATGCTCAATTCTATTCTTTTGAAAGTGGTTTGGAGGCGACATACTTTAAGATTCATAGCGCAGTTTACGAATCCTTTTATCTTCGGCATTTCAGCAGAACACTGGGCAATCTTCAATTCGACTTCTTCCCGCTTGGTGATATCAGAAGCGTAGGCAATAGCTTGGACGCCTTTCCCTCGAATTGTTGCTAGATACGCCTGCGACTCAGCACTCGTCTCGCCTGAACGTGACATAAACGCAATGTGCTTCGCTCCGTGCTTTACCATCAAGTCTGCTAGACTTCTGCCAATTCCGCCAAGACCACCTGCCAAGAGATATGTCGAAGTTTGGTCCAATTCTAGAGGAGCTTCTTTGCGAGGCAAGACAGAAACCGTATCATCCTGGCTCATCTTGAGCGCAATCTTGCCAGCATGTTTCCCGGACTGCAGTATTCGAAGGGCTTCCTCAGCTTCTGTAATGCTCATGACAGTGAGAGGATATGGTGGAGTGATATGTCCTTCGGCCAAAAGTTTAAACACCTCCCTGACGACTTCGTTGTATTCGACTAGCCTATGAGGCTCGCATTGTTCGGTGTATTGCGCGAGATTCACAGCTGTGAACGTGCATCCACGGATAAAGGGACCCATTTCCAGGAAATTGTTAGCAAGGATATCCCGTTTGCCCACTTCAATGAAGACCCCAAAATCTGCAAGGCAGTTCCAGCTTTCTCGAAGCATTTCGCCAAATGTTGAGTTCAGTATCATATCAACGCCCCTTCCATTCGTTTCTCTCATTACTCCTTTGGCGAACGTCATGTCTCGGGAGTTGAAAATTCGATTCTCTGGGATGCCATATCGCTCCATCAGAAGCTGTTTCTTGTCTAAAGATCCCACGGTACAGTAGACGATAGCACCTCTATGTTGTGCCAGTTGCACAGCAGCTTGGCCAAGCCCGCCAGCAGCATAATGTACAAGAATCGTATCATCTTTCTTCAGGTTCCCATTCTTATAGAGTGCGAAATATGCTGTTGCGTATACGATAAGACAAGTTGCAGCAGCCTCGGGTGCCAAGCCTTCTGGAACGGCTTGCAAGGTCCTCCAATTGGCGCGAATATTTGAGGCAAGACAATGCTCGTTAGCTCCAACGACCACTTGACCGATTTGGAATGTCCCTTCTGGAACATGGCTTCCAACTTCGGTAACGACTCCTGTGAACTCAGCTCCTAATGCAGTGGACTGCACATATCCCAAAGATGCCATGACGTCTACAAAATTGAGACCAGTGTAGAGGATCTGGACGTCCACATCGTCAGGAGACAGCGGGAGGTTGTATTCTTCACGATCTACGAATCTCAGCGTGTCCAGAAGCCCGATTTCTCCAACGACGCATTTGAGTGGCCGTCCAGGTTGGAACAATCTCTGCTCTTCAGGTGTGGGTTCACTTTTTCTCTCAATCAAGGATGAATTCAATGCCTCATCTTGGACCAGGCGAGGAACGAATATGGAACCCTCTTCTTCTGCGAACTCGTGTTCGACAACAGAATCTTCTTCCTCGCTGAAAGACCTGTTGAAAATATCCAAAATCAAAGAGGCCAGGGGGGAGCTCGTGAGGTCAGTCGTCGGTGACAGGTCCAAGTTGAATAGGCGAAGATGAGGATTCTCTGATCGAACAGTTCTGAATAGCCCCAGGGTCGAGTAGGAATGTGGGAGGGAAACACCGTTTACCATCCCACCCCGGGAAAGCCAAAGTGTGCCAGCGCTGTTGAGAAGGAGTGTTTTGAGGCTGTCAAAGTCGGTTGTAGAGATTCCATTGAGTAGGGGAGTCTGCAGATCAACGAGCGAAATGAATATCTTCTCACTTGGCTCGGGCATCGAGGCAATGGTTGCTCGGCTAACGTTGAAGCCTTGCAGGGTAAGCTGCTCAAATATTTTCTCTGCCAGTATCGCGGTAGCTGGAAGAGTGTGAGTGTTCTCGAGAACCACAACTAGCAGCGTAGTCTGCACGGGTTTCTTTGGTAATGCCGATACTACCATTGACATCTGATGAGCACCCTCAATCTCAGGGTCTGTAGTGATGATCTCTGGAGCCAACATGCCATGTTCGGTGAGAATATTGCCCCAATCAGCTTCCTCGGAGTGCATTCTCTGGGGTCCATGTTTCCACCATTCATCAATGGTTCCGAAGATAAGGGTGGTCCAGTTTGCTAACTTTGCATGAGTAACAATGACCAATCTTCCGCCCGGTCTCAAGACCTGTTTCGCATTTTGGAGGGCAACCGCAACGCATCCTGATGTTAGTAGGAAGGTGTTCACCAGAACTACGTCATATCCCTTTCCATCCCAATTCTGCTTTGTGAGGTCTGATGTGAGCTGCAGTTCTTGGACATCAACGTTCGCAAATTCCTTCAGAAGTACCTTGGTGCTCTCAATATGTGATTGATCAAAGTACGCGAAGGTGTAATGTCCATAACGGGGGCCACTGCCTTTCTTGCCAGACAAGAGTTTGAGTATGGAGATCGTAGTTGGTGCGCACCCATTGCCGATCTCCAAGATCTGAAGATCGGGATTGCTGTTACCTGCAATATCAAACCAAGCAGTAAGCATTGAATTCAATTGCCTGTTGAGTACTGCATCTGCCTTGAGTGTACCAGGGTCCAGTCCGTGGTCCCGCAATAAGTCGTGAGCATCAGTGGTACCATCGAGAATTCTCAAAAGATTGGACCCAAGAAGCTCTATTGCTTTCCTTATGAGGGATAGTTCTTCAGACTGGGACAGAACGAGGTCTTCTTCTGCAGGGGAATACATGGAAACACTTCCCGTATTACCGCTTAGCCAGGTAACCTTTGGAAGGAGGTCCGATCCTGAATCTTCCAAGGCGCGAATGGCACGTCGAATGTGTACTTGGGAAGATTTCTCCAGAAGCGTCTCTTTGTCCACATCTTTGTGTAGTTTTCTGGCAGCGGTCAACTGAGACATCTGCGTAGTAGAATGACAAAACGATCCCAGATCTTCCTTCCAGGTGAGGCGAGATGCCAACATTTTCGTTGAAGGGTCTTCCCCGCTAGCATTTGCTGGCCCCACGCTTGCCACAGCAGTACTGACTTCGTTCTTGATAATGACAAGAGGCTTAGAGAATTCCGAATCTGATACGATTATAGTTGCCTTTGTATCACGATGACTAGTAATTTTAGATGTTTGGTAGCACTTAAGAATGGTCCCCGGGGTGTTGGGCAAAGAAGCCGAAACATAAATACTACCGATGGAAGAGATGACTGCAGCGAGACCAAGATCATGGTTTGTACGAGAGTACACCGTCTGGAAAAAGCCATCGAGGACCACTGGATGAAGAAGGAGTGGGTATTCGAAATTCTTGGGCATTACTGCAACTGTGTCTGGAATCGTCAAAGTCGCACAGCCCATATCCGGACCCCCTCGCATGTCGGATAGAAGTCGAAAGAGAGGCCCAAATTGCATCCCTTGCCGTTTGAGTTCGGCGTAGAGAAGTGAACTCGGGATGTCCTTTATACAGCTTTTCGATATGTTTTCGTACATATCCTTGTGGACCATGGCCTCAAAAGCTACTTCCATGCCATTTTCAATGGCACTACTGCTGGCCGCATAATTGATGCGAATAAGGCCGTTACCATGCTCGGTGATGATATTATCCTTGGCAATCGACGTCAAGTGAAACTTGTGCCAAACATAGTTGCTATCTTTAGTGCCTAGCATATGCGGTTTATACTCCATGGACACCTCAATCTTCTGGTCAGGATTTTGAAACATTAGGGCACGAGTGAAGTTAATGTCTCGAAATTCGAAGCCATCAACAGTTTTGGAATGATCAACAATCTGCTGGCATGCTTCGAGAGCCATCGAGATCATGGTAGACCCAGGAAGGACAACAAGACCTTGAATGACGTGGTCAAGTATCCATGGCGTCTCCTGAGGTTTAATGAAATTGCTCCAGCGATACTCGGAATTCATTGTATTGAATGTTTCAGTGCCTCGGCCAAGCAGATCGGTGCGGGGAGCTGGCAGTCTTTTCCTAAAAAGGTTCGCGCGTGCTTCATGCCAGTGACTTTTCTCGTGATTCCACGGATATGGTGGAAGATCAGTTAGCAACTTGCCGGGGTTTGAATTGTTGTCCGAGCGGTTGACATGGTTCAAATTTACGACGTGACCTTCGGCCCAGAGCTTTCCGGCACACTCTAATAGCATTTCATACGCATTCTTCCCGCGGCGAAGCGCTGATGTGTAAGTGACAGAATTGCCAAATCCATCCTGGTCTGCGGCAAGGATATGATTAAGGGGACCTTTGAGAACTCCGTGGGGCCCAATTTCGACAAGCGATTGAACGCTTGAAGCTTTCTTGCGCCGACTTTTGGAATCAGACGGAGCTAGAAGGGCCAGAGTTGCCTTCGAAAAGAGGACCGGACTGAGCATATTCTTGACCCAATACGCTGGGCCTAACTCAGAAGGAGGAATCTTCTCTCCAGTAACGGAGGAGAACATTGAAATATGGCTAGGAGTTGCTCTTGGCTGAATGTCCTTGATGGATTCAAGGTACTCGTCAGCAATGACTTCCATGTGGTGAGAGTGGTAGGCTGTGTTGACTTTAAGCTTTCGGCACCAGATGTCATTTCCTTTGAAAAGTTGCTCGATCTCTTCAATCGCAATCTTGTCCCCTGAGACTGTAACACTACAAGAGCTGTTGACGCAGGCAATTACCACCTTTCCCGTGGCGATCTTTGATACGTATTGGTGTGCATCTTCTTCAGATAATGAAACTGCCATCATTGCACCTGAAAGCTCAGGTCGCTTCGTTTGAAGACTGCCTGAGCAGAGTCCTCTGAAATAAGCAATTTTCCAAGCATCTTCTTGGCTTAGAATACCAGCAGAATAAGCAGCAGCTTTGAAACGTCAGTTTATGCCCCTCTGGGGAGAATCGCGGACATACCAATTTCCCCAGACGAGTGTCCCACTACTGCTTTAGGAGAGACGCCCCAATCATTCAAGAGATCGACGAGTGCAACTTGAAGTACAGTGCAGAGTGGCTGACTCAACTCGGGATCGTTTATCTTGCTGATATCCTCGACCTTATTAAACTCCTCTATGACTGACCAACTACTCCCGAGGGAGGACAGGTAATCATCTGCTGCTTGTAAGGTTTGATAGAATTTGGGGTTTGATTGAAGCTCGTATCCCATTTTAAAGTATTGCGAACCTTGGCCAGTGAACACAAAAGCACATGCTGGACTTCTGATTGCTCGAGGAAGTTTTGGCAGTCCTTTTTGGGTAGCGTTCTGGAAACCTTCAACTGATCCGGTTACCACGAAACTGCGCCAACCAAAGATAGTTCGACGCTCGTTCAATGTGTATGCTAGATTCTCGACATAGGTGGTCTCCGGCGACTGGCCCAGGTTGGCCGAGTCGTTGTCTCCTTCTACTTGACAGTTCCATGTTTCGAAGTGCTTCGCATATGTTTGCGCAAGCCTTGTAATTCCTTCTTGATCGGGTGAGGACAAGCCAAAGAGCTTTGGTATTTTCAGCGAAGGTTTATGGTGATCTATGGTTAGGTTTGGTGGAGGAGTACCAATCGAAACAGCAGAATCTGAATCTGTATTGCCCAACTCAGTTTCAGGGCCAACGGTAGAGTGATGACCATGAAGTCCATGCTCCTCAAGATAATGCTTCGCATCATCGAGGATGCAATGTGCATTTGCGCCACCATAACCGAAGCAATTGACGCTGACTCGTCGAAGACCCGGCGTGGGCCATTCAACAGACTCTTTATTGAGCGTCAACCCCCAGTCTTTCAGTTTCAGTCTCGGGTTAATGTTCTCTAACCCCACTATCCCAGGTATGATACCTTTCTCGAGCGAGATAATAGCTTTCATGAGGCCCGCAATGCCTGCAGCGGACTCTAGATGCCCAAGATTTGTTTTGACTGATCCAACATATAACGGGTTGTTAGTTGATCGACCAGCTCCGACGGAGAGCCCAATAGCCTTCAGCTCGGTTGGGTCACCAACAACCGTGCCTAGAAGTATTAGTACAGTAAGGCGATTGTTGTGGGTTGGTAGCATTGGAAAATTACCTGTACCATGGGCTTCAAAGTAGCTGGTATGGTCAAAGTCTAATCCTGCTTGGCGATAGGTACTCTGTATCAGTTCTGCTTGAGCTTCAGAGCTTGGCATCGTAATTGCTGGGGTTTTCCCGTCCTGATTGAGCCCGGTTCCTCTAATGACCCCACGAATTGTGTCGTTATCCCGTAGCGCATCATTCAGTGGTTTTAGAATTAATACTCCCATTCCTTCACCCCGGCCATAACCGTTAGCAGATGCGTCAAAACTGTGACACTTTCCGTTCGGACTAAGGAAATGGAGTGCACTTAAGCCTCTCATTATTCCCGGTTCCAAGATCAAATTGGAACCTCCAACAACAGCCTTTTTTACTTTTGTCAACTTCGTCTTCTAAGAAGGGGGGAAAGAATAGGTCTACACATACCATAGAAGCCTCCCCAGTGCGTAAACTTTGTACACCGAGATGAAGAGCGACTAGACCAGAGGAACATGCCGTGTCTACGGTCATGCTGGGTCCTGGGCTTGCGTTAGTATTACGTGAACAAGAAACCCTCAAGGGAAGGTTACCGCGCAAGTCGAAAAACCATGACAATCTATTTGACAACATTGCCATTCCCACTCCAGTGACTTGATAAGGATTCATGTCACAAATGTCCCACGTTGAGACAGATTGGTAGTCACTAATAAAAGCCCCGATATGACTGTTTTTGTTAGCAGATGAAGAACATTTTAGAAGCAGCTTACCAAGATGTTTTTGTCCCTGCCACTGCATCCATAGGCATGCCAGCTGGAAAGTTGTGAGTGACCTACAAGGACTTTTAAAGGTGTCGTAGACAACCAACCATTTTCGAATGCTTCATAAGTCACTTCAAGCAGAATTCTCTGTTGAGGATCCATTCCAGCAGCTTCCACTGCCGTTGTAGAGAAGAATCCCGCATCCCACTTAGACACATCCTGTTTTAGAAAGAACCCAGATTTGGTGGCAATCTTCAATGGTCAGCGTTGAGTGTAAGGCACAAGAGAAGGTTAGTCGACTCACCGTACCATCTCGATCAACTGATGGGTGATAGTATGCATCGATGTCGAATCTGCTTTTGGGGAGTTCTGACCATGCGCTTTCTCCTCGGACAAGCATCTCAAAGAAACCTTGGGGATTCTCTGCCTCACCAGGAAACCGGCAGCTCAAGCCCACAATTGCAATCGGCTCTTGCTTGTCTTCCATTGTGGAGACTAAAAATGCTGCAGTTATGCCCAGGAGAATATGAGTTTGAGATGGGGTTTCAGTACCAAATTCAGATTGAAGCAGGCGCTCTTGCTTCACGTGGTAAAGTTGAATATGGCGAGGTGGGACAGTGTCGAGGTGTGGCAACGGTCGCTATGAGGCTTTTCATTATCGTCCGACGAAAAGGGTCGGTATAAGCAGGCCCATCTCACTCCTTCTTGGATACCAACTACAGCACAAATTTAGAATACACTCTATGGCTAGAATCCGCCTTTGGATTTCTCGCTGCCGTTTTGCATTGCGCCAGGTGACTCTACGTCTTGCAGAAGGCTGGCTTTAGTTTTCAATTCCCCATGGAGTTTGTGGTTTCAGTTTCGGACTCAGCACGACAGGTTCTGTTCCCGAAACTCCCCATGGGGTAAGAGGTATACAATGCTTCTCCATATGCATGCACGGATGCCGTGAGATTCCTCGCGCAATGATAAGGAATTATCCAATCAGGCCCCTAATTCCCCGCATGTCGGCCCTCCCCATCCAATGGGAGAGTTCTTATTTAAACCTCCTGTAGTGCTCGATCTTTGCTTACGGGCAGGCAGCAGCTGAGCAATGACACGTTCTGAAGTTACTGCCAATAGGTTCCTTTCCCTAATCCATACGTTTCGGAGTTCAAAATTTTGACACCGAGTTGAGGTTTGTCAACGCGGACAAAATGCCCGCCACGTCTTAACGGCAGGATACCTCCTATGCATTGATTATTCTAAACAAAATTCATTGAGACTATCACCATGTTAACCGTTCTAGAAAATGTCGCCGTTGAGAATCCTTATCAAGTGCCGCTTCTCATTCGATTCTTTGAGTGGCTATATCGAGGTTCGGTCACTTCTCCAGACTTTAGACCTCGCGACCGGCCTATGGAGATTTTGGCTCTGGGTGTATCGCGCTCAGGAACCGATTCATTAAAGCGAGCCCTCGAAGAACTTGGGTATGATCACACTTACCATGGTTGGGATCCGATGGTGCACCCGGAACAGTGTGTCTTCTGGTATCAAGCGTTGAATGCCAAATTCAGAGGCGGAAAGAAGTTCACTCGAGAAGATTGGGATAGGATGTTTGGCAACTGTCGTGCAATCTCTGATCTTCCCGCCATCTTGTTTGCCGAAGAACTGATGGAGGCATACCCCGAGGCAAAAGTTATCCTGTCAACGAGAGACGCCGATTCTTGGTATCAAAGTGTCACTGCCACCTTCGAACCTATGGTCACAGACTGGCCCATACGCTTCGCTCACTTTTTCCACCCGGTTGTCTTTCAATATGAGATCATTATCACCATCTATCATTACTTCTTTCGAGGATCTTTCGAGAGGAACGGGAAGACTATATATGCAAACCACAACAATATGATCCGCCGTTTGGTTCCAAGGGAACGATTACTTGAGTATCATGTCAGGGAAGGCTGGAAACCTTTGTGCGATTGGTTGGGGAAGGATATACCAAAGCGGGAGATACCGAATGTAAATTCTGGGGAGGAATTTCGGGGACATATGTTAAAACTCAGGGATAAGTGGAGGAGGAAGATTCGGTGGAACATGCTCAAGGTTTTTGGGTCGATCACATGTCTTGCCGTTGTGGGCTATAAATACTTGTGAACTAGTGAGAAAAGAGTTATTGTAGACTCTAAGGCATCTTTGAACTGATTACTTATTGGAGAGGCGGCAACTGTTAGCACTTTTAAATATTTCCTTGTAAAATCTAATATCTTCATCATCTTACTTGCAGCAATAGACCTCAAAGCATCTAATCCTTGTATTTCATAAAACGGAATGCGTGGAAATGGCGTCGACACAAGGAGAGAATTCATAGAGATCACGCTTTGTATTTGTACTCGAAGATACCGGGCAATAATGCCTGGCTATCTCCCTGTACATGTCTACGGAGATTTCTTTGAATTTATTTCATGAACAGTAACGCGTTCCCAATTATTATTGTCCCATGTCAGATTAAAATAATGAAATCTGTGAATAGCTTCATGGCCCCAGCCGTGAACTTAGCTGCGTTCCCACGTTCTTCATCATAACGTAGACTCCTCTCTTTCAGCTACATATCGTCTCCTAGCAGCTTCTAATTGCTCCATTTTCTGATCAATGGTTGGCGGATTCTTCTGCCAAGCACAGAGAGATGCCCCAAAGGCGGCAACGGAGACATACATAGCGATTCGCATATCCGCCGCAAAAATGGCGATGAAAGTCTCTCGAAACTGAGATGCTATGGTGCTTCCGAAGTTTCGAATGGTGAACGGAGATATAAACAGAGTCTGAAGTGATTCTGGGCTGATGATCCCTTCAAATGCTTCTTGGATGTGGTTGTTCATGGTTATAGTGGAGACAGCGATACCAATTGCACCCCCTAAAATTCGAGATTGTGCTATAGTACCTTGCGCCACAGCTGGAGTGGAATGTCAGTAATCCATCAAAGGTCAAGATTTGAATTCTTGAGGGCACTGACCATTATCTAGCAGTTCAGCCTCGATTGAGGTTGCAAAGGTCGCCGTGGAAAACGATATGCCAACTCCCAGGCCAAGAATTACTTCCCAGCCATATTGTGACTTAGTTCGAGCACCATCAGAAGGCAGATTAGAGAGCAGGCCAGTTCCTATGCTCATGAGCGCTGTGGCGAAGCTCATGGTCCAGAAAGTTATATTTTCCTTCGGTCGCCGGGAAGAGACAACTCCAGTAGCCAAAATCCCAAGCGTAGTTGAGGCAACCAATGGTAAGAGTCGAACACCAGATCGGACCGGCGAGTCGAGGTCTACCACTTCATATCGCAGTGGGATAGTGAAAATCGCAGTGAAGTAGACATACCCTGTCAGTACAGTCGTCCTAGAGGGAAAGTTCAGTCAGCACCTGCACGAGGGCAACTTGGCTTTGATGATCTCCAACCAGTGTCCCTGAGCAGGATATCAGAATGCACTCACACTATCAAGATACCCATCGCTCGATGCTTCATGATTCGAAACGGAAGTTGAGGAAGGATCCACTGAGAGATATTCCTACTACTGATATACCATTGCCAAGCGCAAAATAGTACCACTGCAATACCCGAAAGCGTCAAAAGGCTGATACTAAGTCCGCTTTTCCAAGAAAATTCCTTGGTCCCCACCTCTTGAAGGCAAAGTACAAAAGAGACGGAAGCAATAGCGTTTAAAATTGCACCCAAGTAGTCAAGTTGTTTAAGGCGTAATGGTTTTCCAATGCGTGGCATTTCTTTTGCGGAAGGGAAGGAAAAAAATAGGATAACCATTGCCATTCCACCAATAGGCACACTTGCAGTTGGTCAATTCAGCTCTGAAGCAAGCCAGAAAGAGGGTCAATCATGGGACACATACTTCAGCCAGAATATCCCTGGATAAGTATATGGATCAGTGAATGTTTGATTTAGTAAATAACAAGATAACAATGGGAATCAGGTGCAAATGATGATTCCCAGAGAACGCGAGACAACTCACATCTCCAAGTAGTTTTTCCCGTGATAATTCCACCAAGAACAGGACCACAGATTCCAGCACACGCCGTAGTAATGCTGATGAAAGTGATAACCAAAGGTCGAACTTTAACAGGTGAGATCTGAGGGCAAACTACGATGGTAAGCGCGTATAGTCCAGTACCGCCAATACCCTGCAGAGTTCGGAATATAATGAGTTGCTCAGCAGTTTGAGCGAATCCTGAAGCTAGAGAGAAACACGTGAAAAGGAAGAAAGACATCAATATCATCGCTTTGCGGCCCAGTACATCAGAAAGTCTCGTCACAAAAACAGCGCATGCAATATCTGCTAGCGTGTATGCCAGCGCAGCCCATATTGTTCTCCTATAATCATTGAAATAGACGGAAATTGTGTATAGTGCTGTTGAAATAATCGAGATGTTCATCAATGACATGAAGAGACCTAAGCTCAAGCTGTTGCCGTGTGAGTGGGCTCGTAGTCGTGTGGCTGGAATATACTCACCCACAAAAAATAACCCAGAATCTACCTGGGGATAATGCTCCCGGGGATTGAGGACCGACATTGTCCCTTGTGTGGGAGATCGATTCCTTGGATATTGAATGTGTCTCTTTGGCAGACAGTTCAGGTGTGATTGTAGAGGGTGGGGAGATACTGATCAAGTCGTCGCTTAAGTTCTTTATCTCCATTCTTGAGAGGACTTTTTGTCAAACTTGAAATATTGTCAATATAGTGGAAGAACCTAGGGTAGTGGGCTCGTACAATCGAATTTGAAAGAGCGTCCCAGAACTACTCTGCAACGATATGGGGCCCGAACTTGAAGGAATCCGCAGCTCTTCGAGTAAGCACACCCAGCACCACTTCCAGTGGTAGTTCTCTCGAGTGTCCGGTCCAGCATATTTTGGTCAACTTTTCTGAATATGGTGGTTACATGTGGGAAGCACACAGGAATTACGACGTCCCAATGGGGAGTTTACTCCGTTGCCGAGACCGAGGGGCATCAAAACTCGCCGAATAATGTTATGCAGGTATCGTACCGATACTGCATGCACGGCTTACTAAGAGGCCTGGACAACTTACAGGTCGCAAACTTGCCGAGCTCAGAGCGAACTCGGGATATCACGTCGAAAAGCCAGGGATGCTTCGATCCAGGTCTTCAATTCTAAACTATACCGCACAATTTCACTTCAACCAACGCGGGCTCCCAAAGCTTTGAAAAGTCCACATCTTCCCCTAAGTTATGACAGATTCTAGAAATTAATACCTTGCTCTTACTCCTGCTAATTCCCACAATGAGAATTCTATGTCTGCACGGAAACGGAACGTCCGGTGCTTTCTTTTCTTTCCAGACAGCCTCTTTCCGAAGGCTTCTGGGGGAAGAATACGAGTACTTATTTCTCGATGGACCAATAGAGTGTGATTGCGCTGCGGGTGAGCCTCCCCCCGCTTTTTCGGAGAGCCAAAGGGAAATTTTCTCACGGGAAGACTGTATAGGGCTCGAGAAGGTTTCCAAGGGACCTTACTTCAAATGGAGTGCCGGATTGGCACCCTGGGATATTCTTGAAGGTCATGAGTATATCCACACAACAATCAAAGAAGAAGGCCCATTCGATGGAGTTATGGGCTTCAGCCAAGGAACTTCAATTGCCACATCAATATTACTACAGCATGAGATCGACAGCCCCGAAGAGCCACCACCTTTCAAATTCGCAATATTCTTCGGCAGCTTCTTGGTACTCAGCCCTGATGAAGGCTTCGCTCAACAAGAATATGAGTTTTCTCTTAAGAATAATACTGATGCCTTGCTCAATGGGCTGCGAGGCATCAATCTCAAGGATGACGTTAACGGAAGTTGCCAGGACGACGCAACGGAAGGCTCTAATAAAAAGAGGTCTGAAGAGGTTGCAGCTGAATTTGCTGATATATTGGCATCATCAGTGAAGGCAGCGGTCGATATTCAAGTTGCTCTTGAGAGTGATATACCCAAAGATGTTAGCAATGAGCTCAAGGATATACCGAGAATGTATCATCCTTTGCTGTTGACTCAGCGTGTCAAGGTCCCAACGGTGGTATGTGTTGTTTCTTTTCAGATCCACAACGGGAGTCAAACTTTGAAATGTTAGGAGCATCATTTAGGGTCTGCACTATGAGTTCCTTATCTCTCGACATGTATGCAAGCAATTATTTGGCACTGCTGACTGTAAGCTTTTAATAGCACGTTGTTGGTCGAAACGATCCCTTCAAGAAGCAAGCGGATCTTGCACAGAAGCTATTTGATAAGGATTGTCATAGGAGTATAGAGCATTCTGGCGACCATGATGTTCCCAAGCTAGACTTTGAAGTTATGAATGTTGTGAAAGCTGCGCAATGGGCAGTCCAACGTTCACAACTGTTGCCTAATGTTGGATGGTACTCGTAGAATCTAAAACCCAAAAAGAGATAAAAGTAAACTGCGATATTTTAGATTGTTTACTCCAAGGGTGCTCCCAGTACCGTTGCCTCAGGTTTCCTTATGAAGTTCATCCAATGATAGATATAGTAGGCGAGGAACTGAGACTGTGAGCTGAGTAGTTGTATTGGCCGGGGAGCTCTCTTCGAGAAGGGATAAGCCCTGACTTTGTACAAATGTGAAGTGTAGAGCTGGACTTGTCACATGATTCTTGGTCTTCTATTTCCGAAAAATTTCAACATCTAACTGAAGTTAGGAATAAATGACCGTTCATTTGCCCCACTGACGTTTCCAGGCACACAGTATGCTGTCAACACGATTATGGAGTGCTAGAAGGCTCCCTTTGAGCTCAGCTGGAGAGAAGAGGGTAGCAGTAGCTACAAGAAGTTCAGGCTCGGAATCGAAATGGGAGATGTAGGACTTGAGACGGAGCAGGTAAAAGTCAAGCCGAGTCAAGGAGAGAACCCGCTCAAGTTGGAGATCGGGTACTGGGGGTTCTGAGTCATCCATCTCCACCGAACCAAACAGTGTATCTTTGAAGCCGAAATATGATGGCTCCATTGTGAAATCGAGGGCGGTGGACAAGGTGTTTTGCCTTAGCCCCGTACGAGAGTCGGGATCAAGTTCGGCCCAAGAACCTAACTTTCTGGTCGCCTGGCTAATGGTATCCATGATGGTTGCGTAAAAGAAAACGTTTGCTGAGCCGTCTAAGACTGTAACACCTGCACAAGAGACGTCTATCATGATGCCAATAGTGTTGCAGATCTTATCGAGTGAATCAAGTAGGGTCTTTACTTTTGGTGCATCTCCATTAGCCAGTAGGCTGGCCTCGTTTACGAAAATGCTCTCTAGAAGGGGTCGGAGCTCATGAGAGAGTTCCAAAAATTTAAGATAGTCGGTGACTTTCGCAGTTGCGCGGCCGTGAGTGAGTGAACCACTTTGTGAAAGGGGTTCCAGTGTCGAATCTACCCCTCGCTCTCCAATATTCGGCGACGCCACTTCAGACATTGTATCCCCCGTCTCGAATGACCCTTCGGTGTGTTCTGCCACGGTCTTTTTCGGTGCTGTCTGTTCAAAATTCGACAGAATGAACTCCCTTGATGTGACATGACGGGCTTGGTCCCCTCGAGAGACATTTTCTAGAACACTATCCAGGGTTGTGGACATTCCAAGCCCATATGGAACGAGATGGTAATCCTTATCTCCTGCTCCGTTCCTTTCTTGGAGATCCCAGAAGCTCTCACCCTGGGGAGGGGAACATTGAAATAATTCGTCAAACTCGGTACCAACCAACCAAGGGACTTATCAAATCAGCAAGTTTCTGCCGGTAGACAGACAGGCACTTCTTACCAGAGTCAACAGTAGTGTATGGGGACGCACTTGTGGAAGAGTGTCCAGATAGTGAGAATGTTCCAGGTACAGATTTTGTTGAGAAGGAGTTTGTAACAAATGCACTCGATGCTTTGCGTCTTCCGGGACGTCCAGTCTTCGATTTGAGAGAGAATAGGCAACGACGACCATTGGCTTGGCAAGCTTCGCAGCGCTCACTTTCCGTGTCCTTTTGTCTGCATCGAATCTTCCGCTCATGGCACTCTTCACAGGCGTGTCTGAACTGGCTGGCTTTCCTCATTACTACATCAATTGTAAAAACTCTTCAAGGTGATTCCATGAAGCCAACCTTCTCTGATCAATCTTTATCAAGGTCCTAGAATAGAGTCTGAAAAGATTATATTTTTGCCATACAAATATTTATATAGTGAAATATATAATCTTTAATAAAAGATTATCTGTAAATAAAAGTTCTGCTTATTTATTATTTTTAGAAATAGAGTTATATAAGCAGTTATTAAATTAGAAAATTTTGATTATATTAGTATTATTATAAAAGTTATTAAGGATTTCATTTTGTATGTAATTTATAGGAAGCAACTTTGAGCATTAATTATACAATATTCTAGAGCCTAAATATTTTTATATTTTTTTATTTGTCTCTCCTATATATAAAAAACTCATATTTAAAGTTTTATATAGTTTTATTAATTTTTGGTGGAATTAAAAATACTTGAAAATCAGTATTTTTGGTGTAAATAGTGGGCAGAAAGGGGGGGTGGGCGGAAAGCAGGGGTAGGGGGACTTATGTGTTTCATTGTAACATCAATACGAGCGATTCCTATGTCTTACGACTGCTATTATTCAATTGGCTTATATTTATGGGGTTTATAACAAGGTTTAAAGGTGCCTCGTCGCCGCTGACAGCATATGCCCCGCTCTTGACCCGCCCCCTGGTTTTTAATTATATGACTTTATTTGTATTATATATTTTGATAGAATTATACGACCAATAGGAAGTCTTATTCCGTATAATATTATGCCTTAACCTATGATAAGATCAATACGGCAGTGTTTATAAAGGTATTTGTAGATATTAAGTTTTGCCTGATTTTAGGATTTTTCTCAGGAATCTTATTGTTTATTGTGGTGGGGTATCACCGCACCCAGATTTTTTGAGCTTTTGTCATGTGACTCTCGGATTCTCGAAGTTCACGGGAGGAGGACTACTTCTTTCTAGATTCGACTGTAGATTAGACTTGAGAATACATCTTTGTTTCGCTCTTTGCATCTATGACTCTAGTATGAATCTCCTTTGTCAGCCTTGGTCTATTGAGCTTTCTTTGTCTTTTGTTTTTGCTTGAGATCTTGTCACGTGTTTTCTGGCTTTCCTAGAAGGCTTCCGGCCCCTCCACATCATTACTTACGTTTTATGAGCTCTATAGAGAATAATGAACTCTATTATTGAATTTATAAAATATTGAATTGGTTATTACTATAATATAAACCAGCTAATTTGATGAATTAGACGTCCAATTGACGAATCGCTCGTATTGATGGTTACAATGAAACACATGGCCAGGGATGTGAATCGATGGGTCTGGAAACACGCTATGGTGTTGACAAATCGGATTTTGCAACTTCCAGCGCTTATTGCGATATTGCAGGCTTTGAGCGCAGCAGCCCCTTTGCGGAAGTTGTGTACTCGCATATAGGGTACCTATTGGCATAAGATAAGGCCTTGACGCGGCGCAGCATGCGTCCACCCGACGACAGGGTACCTTCTAAAAATGGTCGAAAGAAATTTCAAACTTTTATAGATATTGAATAATAACATAACTTAAAAAGCTTTTAATACTAAGAAATATAATAAGCGTAATTTTATTTTTGATTTCATACTATTTTTATTTATTATATAAAGGTTTAAAATTTTCGTCTTTTTTTTGGTGAGGTACTTCGACCGCAAAACAAGTGAAAACGGCCATTTTTAGAAGGGAGCAATTTCGCACACGACAGTAGGTAGCGCCTTGCCAAGAAAGTCATCCCTGTAGCGACGACCAATCCGTGAGGACCGACAGAAACCCTCTCGTGGAGTATCCTTGGTAACTGGTCTATTGAAGCAGAGCTGCTCCCAGCTCCTATGTACAACGCTGCATGCATGTATGGGGCTGAACATTTCCACTCGTGCTGAGATGCCTCATTTGTCCTCATCCGAGATCAGATACATTCGGAGTCGTTGAAGGAAAAACTGCCGTCTGTGATAATAGTAGAATGGAACAAGGCAAATCAAACTTATCATATACTAAATGCTTGGCAACCAAGGGTGGGCAGCATTCTTACTGTAGTGATGACATGAAAGCGAAAGAATAGGCTAACAACACGCCCGTGGCACTTCTAGGTACAGGTAGAAGGCTCAAGGGTGATTGTAATAAGTTAAGTATAACGTTAAGGTAGTAAGATTCTGCCTATATTGTGATTTTACCACCATTAAGGAGGCATGAGTATGGGTATGATTCTTTCAATAATAGGTACGTCTGCCTCCCCCTTCTTAGAATAGCCAGCTTCGAGATCCAGTCCCCGTCGATTCCATTTCTAGCGACCATAGACTCCATTGGCCACGTGATCTTTTGACAACGCCATCGGGTCCCAAAGTACCTACAAATCCTGAGCCTTCTAAGAAGGATCTGACAATGTATTTCACCTCTTCTACTCATTGAGCAGCTGCGAACCTGTCAAAGTCTAATGGCTAAGCTACTAATTAGACGCTTCGAAGCATGTAACATACGTAAGTCCCGTGACCTACGTTAGAAGCAAGCTTCCTACGTTGGGGTTGATCTAGCTACAGTGTATGGTTCCTAGGGTGGTAAGTTAGCTCACTAACTTAAGGGTTGTTGCTGTAACAAGAGCCTAGCTCCTGAAAGTACACGGGCGATTTCACGGGCGATTGTACGGGCGATTATATGGGCGATTTCATATGGCGATTATTACCTGAGCCAGGCTCAATATATCTGCATAGTCAGGAACAGTT
>NXFV01000079.1:0-15056 GCA_002803225.1 Gamarada debralockiae | reverse complement strand
AGGAGACCTAGTTAAGCTATTTATAAGGAACCTAAGGATCAAGGATAAAAAGCTATAACTTAGATAGATTAGACTCTTATAGATTCTAGAATACATTAGTATATAGGCCTATTAACTAGCCCTTCCTAAAAAATACAACCGACTATATAATATATTCCCTATTTAGGCTATTAACAAGTATAAGCCTAAGGACAGTTAACCCCTTATATCTCTACTAGACCTAGAGGATAATAAAGAATAGGAGATTAAAGAAGTAAAGGACTAGGCTATTATTAAGGGATAGACTTACTACTTAGTAAAGTAGGAAGAATAGCCGATTAAGTATAATCTCTAGGTGCCTAAGGATAGTATAGGAAATATATAAGGAGCGATACAAAAATACGAAAAGGCTAGGAAAGCTAGGGAGACTTAATAACACTAAGGTCGAACTTAAACTATTACCTAAGGTACTAGGGATTTTCCGAGGAAGTTAATGCCTAAGGCATGATATAAGTCTTATAATTATAAGAACCTCGCTTAGGTCACCTAATAACTAGAACTACTATACTATAACATTAGCTATTACTCTTTTTTCCTACTAGGTTTTAATGAGGACAGCTAAGACTATTAGTTCAATACGAGCCTAGCTCCTTGTAGACAAGTAGTCTTAGAAGGGGGATAGTTGTAATAAGAGCCTAGCTCCTGAAAGTACACAGGCGATTTCACAGGCGATTATACGGGCGATTATATAGGCGATTTCATATAGTAATTATTACTTGAGCTAGGCTTAATATATCTATATAGTTAAGAATAGTCAGCGATTAGTTAGTAGTTAGTTAGTATATAGTCAATTATAGAGTTAGTAATAGTACAGCTAATATATAAAGCTAGGAGTCTAGAGTAAAGGATAAGTAAGGCCTATTAACCTTACTTAGGGAAGACAAGCTTAAGTTTTATATTACATAAGTGTACTAGTACTATAGAACCTCTTTTTAATATAATCATTATTATCTCCCTTCCCCTATTGCTACTTCTCCGATATACTATAATCTCTCCTACTGCCCTCTAGCTATTAGTAGCTATTACACAACTGCTATATACTATTATAAAATTAATCTAATCTTGCGTATAAAATCTTAGCCCCTCTAGGCTTTTGCTAGGACTTATATATTATATAATCTCTAGCGTCTCTTGGCTTTATTAAAGATTAAGAAATTAGCCTGTGATTAATTTAATCCTACTCTCTATATAGCTAAGCCCAAACGGCCTTCCCTTTATAGAATTAAAACCTTGTAGCGTAGATTATACTATGCCTATTCTAGCGCCGCGTAAGTCCTGTTACAGTAGCGCCTTGAACTAAAGGATCTACAGAATAGCCTTTAATCACTAGATCTATCCTTCTAATATACTACGGCCGCGGATCGAACTCCTTCCGAGGCCATATAATTTGTCTGCTTGTCTACGTCTCCTTGCCCCCTTATAACCTAGTTCTCCTACTGCTAGTATTTCGTAGTCGGTCTATAAGATGCCTAGCTAAAGCTTCAATAATACAATCTATCACTTGTCATAGCTATATAAGTAGAGATCGGCCCTTCTCGTTATAAGTTAGCCTAGATTAAGGTACTTAGCGAATATAATTGTCTCTAAGGTACTAGGGAACTTACTAAGATCTTTCTACTAATACGTAATTCCATGGCATAGTTAGGTAGAAGCTAGCTATCTTGCTGTAAGGTATTTCTTCGATTGGCTCGGTTACAGCGTATAAAAGGAATACTAAGGGCAAGCCTTTACTATTGTAATTACTAACGAGTATTATTGTAAGGGTTATGATAGTGTAACGGCGAGGAGAGGGAGCTAAGTTAACCTTATACTCGTATCTTAGCTAATGCAAGGCGATCTAGAGGAATGATTACCGTCGTAATAGTTAAGAGCATCGAATTTAAAGTGAGAGATTGAGGGTTTTGGCTTTAAACTAGCTATGCTATTTAGGTATTTAGCTGTAACGAGGCCAATTAAGGGGCATTTTAAGTGGGTCGACGTAAGAGGGGTTGACGGCGTATAGTCTAGCGAAAACGACTAAGCACAGGAGTATTAGAAAGAGTTAATAAAGAAGATAGCCGAGTAGCGGGGGGAGCACAACTCTTATAGATATTGAAAGTAGCGGCAGGCCTATACACGTACCTTGCCTAACATAGAGGCCACTAAACTCGGGGGGGGGGGTAGACTATAACACTGAGATAATAAGAAAATATACTTTAAATTATATAATTAAGTTATATTTAAAGCTATTTAAAGTAAAAGAGTTTATATTATTATTAGTATAAGTAAAGCTTTAAATAACTATATATATAAAAAGAGAATAGAATTCTTATTTTTAATTAAAAGCTATTTAAATATAACTTTATATAATATTAATATAAGTAATATTAAATTAATTAGTAAAAATATAGCTAAACTAATAATATTAATAAAAGTAAAAGTTAAAAAGCTTATTAACTTATACTAATAAGAGTTCTTTTTACTTCTTAAGAAAGTATTAATTATTATTTAAAGAGTAAAATAGTTAGCTTATTATATACTTTAATATTAATATTTTACTTATTTTAGACTTAAGAAAATTTAATTATTTTATAAAGTTATTATACTTTTAAGTTTAATTATTATTTTTAATAATTTACTAGTATATAAAATATATAAAATAACTAAGATATATAAAAGATTTTTAAAAACTTTTAGTAAATAAAAAGATATTCTACTTAATTAATTATTAGTTAATATTATTAATTTATTTCTATACTTATTATAAGATAACTATTATTTTATAGAAATTATTAATAGCTTTATAAGAAAAAAATAAATTATTTTAATAAAAATATAAAATAAGATTATTTTTAAGTTAATTAAATTTTAGCTACTTATTAAACTAAAGTTAAAATATAAGATTAAAGTAATATAAATTAATAATATACTAAAGTTAATTAAAATCTTAAAGAAATAAAGAGATACTAAAGATATTTATATTAAGTTTATTATTATATATAGCTTTTATTAAAATAATATTAATAAATATTATATTCTAATATCTAAAGAGATAATATAAGTAATACTAAAAGATATAAATCTTTCTTTAGAATTTTAAGATAAAACTATTAAGATAAATACTTATATTAAGAATTATACTAAATAAAAAATTAATTTAATTCGAAATAAAAAGAAAGTTTATCTTAAGTATATATACTTTAGTATTAAATTAGATATTAATTATATTAAAATATAAGAGAGTAAATATTATATTTATATTAATTTTAAATCTTACTTTAAAGATAAATAATAAAATAAGCTAATAAATTAAGAGAAAGTTAAAGTATTTATAAGATATAAGAATAATATTATAAAGTAACTCTAAGTCTATATACTAGATTAATATACTATAATTTAAGTAAGTATTATTAATATTAATAAAAGCTACTATAGTAGAGATATTAATTTAAATATTATTAGACTAAGAGTTAATTAATAAGAAACCTATAATAAACTCTCTAATAGAAAGCTAGTTAGATAATCTCTTAGATTTATTAGACTACTTCCTTAACTAGAAGTATAATATAATAACAAACTAGTATTAAGAACTACTCTATAAGTAGTTATCCTAAATTTTACTCCTCTAGAAAACATTCTTATATTTACTAAGAATAATATAGATATAGATAATAAAGATAAAGATAATTAAGAGAAGGAAGAGTAGATATTAGAAAAGAATAATAACTTTACTAAAACTTCTAATATACTACTAGTTCTAGCTAATATAAAACTAAGTCTTACTACCTATATTTCCTAGGCCTAGTCTAAAAAATATAAGCTAGCTCTATTATAATTATTAGTTACTTTATAAGATAGCCTATAAGTAACTACTTTACTTAAAGTAATATAAAGCCTCTCTCTAGATATAACTAAGCCTATATTATAACTAATAAGGCCTTTACTAGTATAAGCTAGTAAGCTCCTCTCCAAGTAAGTACAAGCTATATCTCTCTAACTCCTCTATAAATATTTTCTTTATAAATAAAAACGTAATAATAAAGAAAAGCTAAAATATAATATTCGACTTATTTAAGTAATAATTACTATACCTAAGGTAAATAAGAAGACTAAGCTAAATCTATATAATAATAAAGTAGTATTATAGGCTATAAGCTATAAAGATACTAATAAGACTAAAGAGATATACTTTATAATATCTTAAGTTATAGAAATTACTATTTCTTAGTTATATAATACTATAGTATTAGACTTACTTTATAGTAAGTAATAGTAAGATATAATATTAAAAGAGCTTATATTACTTTAAAGTAATAGTATATAAAAAGTATAAGTTCCTTCTAAAGAAGTTAATATTATTAATATAAAATAAGTCTTTATAATTAAAATAAAAGTTAATAATATAATTAAATAGTTTAAGATATAATTAATTACTTAAGACTTTATATAAGTCTAAGGAAAGAATTATATTAAGATATTTATCTTTACTATCTAAATTAATAGCCTTTATATATTTCTTATTATTGTGACGGCTACACTAGATAAGACCCAAAGGAATAGGTGAACGCTCGTTTATATTAAGAATCTAAAGCTAAAGAAAGAAGAAGAAGAAAAGAGCTTTATAAGAAGCTTGAGCTTATGTACAGGACCTAGGACTATACTAATATAGGGTCCTTACTAGCGCAAGCTAACAAGAGTCCTAAATATAGCAGCTCTAGTTGATTTCCCCCGCCAGGCGGGGGAAATCCCGTATCACGTGATTCGCGCGCCGTGACAATTATAGTTATAATAAAGGACTTAAAATATTATATTTTTAATATTAAAAATATATTTATTAAGTCTTATTTAAAAAAGACTATTTAGCTAAAACTACTACTAGATATTACTATTAAAAAAAGATAATTCTTTTATATACTTTATAATCTTTATAGGCTAAAGTAATTAGTATATAATTAAAATTAACTTATATAAAGCTATATAAAGAGATAAAGTTTTATCTAAAGTTAAACTAAACTATATTTATTTACTTACTTTATTAATAGTCTTATAGTACTAATCTATATTAATAATATTATTATAGTAATACTAATAACTAATATTATTATATAGTTTAAATAAAAGCTCTTTTTAAGATTTATTACTAAGTATTTAAAGGAGATTAAAAAGATTCTTAGTATATAAATTACTAAAGACTATATAAATTATATACTTTATATTAACTAAGAGTAATATCTTAAAAGTATATTAATAAGATTTAAGATCTTATATACTATATATAAAAAGAAGATAACTTAATTTATTTTTATCTTTAGTTATAATATACTATACTTTACTATTAATAATAATATATATATTAATAGAGTAGAATATTAATAAGTAATTAAAAGTATTATATTTATAATAGTCTATATATAATTTAATATTAACTTTATAGTTAAAAGACTTAGTTAATTTATAATAGACTTAATAGAATATTATAGCTAAGTATTAAAAGACTTACTTTAATACTTAAGAGTTATAATTAAGTAAAAGATATATTTTAGTCTTAAAGAAGCTAATTAAAACTTAATTACTTATATAAATACTAACTAAGCTAATAATTAATTTAACTATAAAAGTATCTTTAATATAATTATTTAACTTAAAGAAGGAATTATAGCTTATATAAGTTATAAGTAAAAGTTAGTTATAATATTAAGTACTAAATTAAAGTATATAACTACTATACTTATAGCTAAGCTTAATTAATAAGTAATATAAGTATTAAGAGATATAAAGTATTATTAATATATTACTTTAAATAATATTATAGTTAATATATATAGAAATAACTAAGAAGCTATTATATTACTTAAGAACCCCTACTTATATAAATATTTAAAGTATATTAATATTAGCTATTACTTTATATATAATCTTAAAGAGTAAAATAAGATAATAATTATATATATACTAACTAAAGAGATAATAGCTAATAGGATAACTAAGCTATTAGCTTAGCTATAGTTTAAATACTTTAAGACAATAATAGGACTAGTAGATAGTAGGAGTTGTAATAGAGGTTATAATAGCTCTTAGAAGAAAAGGAAAGCTCTAGAGAGAGCTTGAACTTATATATAAGAGACCTTACTAGCGCGAGCTAGTAGGGGGCTATATAGTAGCCCTTGCTCTAGCCTTTGGCAAACTACCTATAGTTATATATAAGGATTTAGTTATTACTATAATAGAGGTATTAAGTAGTAGTTAAGGTCTAGCTCTTAATCTAAGTAGGAGTATTAGAATAGGTTAGTATTATAGCTCTAAGAGCTAAGACATCGTATACCGGGAGCACGTGACCTAAGCGAGCTTTCGGGACCTTCCAAAGGTTATATATTATATATTACTCGTAAGAGCTTCTTTTCTATACTCTTAATTAGTAATATATATATAACCTAAGCCCTAGCCCTGCCTATATTGCCGTGCCTATGTGATCAGGTTATTATTGAATCAATATATAATTTATTAATTATTTATATAACTAAGTCTAATAATAGGTCTTTTCGATTTTTTAAATATAAGACTTTATTTCCTTTTAATATACTTTTTAATACTTTTTCCCCTTAAGTCTAAGAAAATTACTTAGATCTATACTTAAACTTATATCTATAAGCCTTATTTCTTAATAGTATAGCTCTTTAATATAAGAGAGATACTCTTAAAAATAAGAATCTTATAATCAAATAAAGAATTAAGAGAATTAAAAGATAAAATCCTATAATAACCTTATTTTCTAGCTTTTAGACTTCCCTTTATTTATACTTTACTTTTAAAGGTATTATAATCTACTTAGTAGATAGTATAGGCTATCTTATTTAATTTCTTCCCTTTATAATAGCTTTAGGATTTATATTTCTTAATATCTTATTCCTTAGAAATTTAATTCTTTTCTTTAGCTAACTTCTCCTCTTTCTTAAATTAGGTTTAGTTATTAGCCTACTAGGGTCTCTATAACTTCTACCTATAACTATAAGTCTTAAATATATTTTAACTAAGCTAAAAACTCTCCTGTATACTAATAATAGTACCTAAGATCTAATATTAATAAAGCTATAAACTAAGGCAAGTCTAAGTCTAGTAACTAATAATATAATAAACCCTAATTTTATACTTCTTTTTCAGATATATTTTACAATATATTCGAGTGTTATGACCTTCGTTTTATATCGTTAGCTTTCGTTCTAGTTTTATCCCTCACTGAGATCACGTGTAATACCTAGCGTAATCGGGAAGCGCTATACTTGCATTTCGTTCCTTCTATAATACTTGGATAAAGAGACTTCTCTAGACATAAAGATCAATAATAAGACAAATATTAATGTCATAGGTTATTGTAGGAGTTATAAGTAAAAGTAGCTGGATTTAGTAATTTTTGATTAAAAGTGGCTGGATTTTATAATATTGAATTAAAAGTAGCTGGATTTTGTAAAAAGCCGTAAAATGAATTGAATAGGGGTTGGCAAAAGGTATATAATAGGTGCGATCTCGTGCGTGGTTACACAACTGAAAGATCACCCACCTGACGTAGATCGTATAAGCATCCTTCGCTAAAAACATCTATGATCAGCCTGTCTGTCGTAAAAGCTCCTATTAACGCCAGAGCAATGCACCATGCTGCAGATCTCAGAATACAACCCATTAGGCAGCTGAGATAGCCAGCCACGCAGCAACGCGGAACTTTCTAGCTTCGGTGACTAATATAATTTTACGAAGCACCATAGCAGCAGAAAATAGCCTACATTCCAAGTGGAGGAGCGTCGTTGTATTTCTTAATCCTTCTTTGTCACTGGGTTGAGTCCGATCTTCATTGGTCCTCATCTCAGCGGCATTCCCATTCCAATCTTCGGAACCTTGGATCGACTGAATATACAACAGCTAGAACTACACAAGAGCCTCACGGGTATCTCCGGAGCCGTTAGCAATTTAATGGACGATTGATGATCAAATTCGCGGGATTGGGCAGTTTTTTGCCTTCTTTGGGCTTCATGACTGTGGTTTAGGAACAAGTTTTGATTGGGTTAAGCTTTGTCCTGCAAACATTATGAAAGCCAAGTTTTTAGTTCTTATGCGTGCATCAGTCTTATGAGAAGGTAAGGAATATGGTAAGATTGGCGAATTAGGCGGCTAATTCGTAAGTATCATCCAATTAAATCTCACCTTCTGAATTACGAACGCGGCGAACGCCTCGTAAAGATTGAGTACCTCACCCAGTCTAAAGAATCGTAAGCTACGACAACACAGAGTCGGGATCAGAGCATTGGTGTCAACCTGTAAGTTATTTCAAAGAACGATTCTCCATTTTTTTTTGTCCATCTTTGCCCTGTATTTGCTATTATACTTGTTTGTAAGTCCTCGTTCCTTGTCCCTTTTCACACTATCGCAGTATGATGAGGTTTCGGAGATCTAAATGTTATCCTCCCAGTACAGATCTCGAGGAAGAAAAGGTATCCCCTCCGAATAGACTTACTCGTAGTGGCAGTGAATTCTCTGCGTTAAGGCCGGAGTAGTCGCCTCGTCCTTCTTTATTCACCCTTCTAGAAGCAGTCGAAGATCCGGATTTAGTCACATGGGACGGTGACAATAACCCACAAAATCCTAAGAATTGGAGCATTGGAAGCAAATGGGCAGTAAGTGCTGTTAGCCCCTACTTTAACATCCTCATCCTCTGACTGGCGACCTTCAGACTACTCTGGTTATCACCACATTCGCACTCCTCTCCCATCTGTCCTCCTCCACTATCTTGTCAGCGCTCACTCAAATTGGAAACCAATTCAACATCTCCTCCTCTGTCGATATCTCTCTCATTCTCTCTATATTCAATCTCGGCTATGCCTTTCAACCTTTTATCCTTTCTCCCGCCAGCGAAATATACGGCCGAGTCCGTGTTATCCAAATAGCGAATGTATTTTACATAGTCTGGAGTCTTGCATGCGGATTCGCACAAACAAAACTTCAATTACTTGTCTTCAGACTTTTGGCGGGAATTGGAGGAAGGGCGACCTCGGGACTGGGAGGCGGGATTCTGAGTGATGTCTAGCTTCTACACCAGAGGGGGAAGGGAGTGAGTGTTTACTCACTCGCTCCCGTTTTAGGACCTGCTATTGGACCGATAAGTGAATCTTCCCCCCACTTTATAGGATCTCTTACTGATTCGAATCAGTTGGAGGCTTTATCGCAGAACACACAACGTGGAGATGGGGATTCTGGATCATAACCATGCCCAATGTTTTCGTACAATTGCTTGCCTTTCTCTATCTTCGAGAAACATATCCCCCCCGAATAATGGGCAGAAAAGCAGCTCACCTCCGAGTTGAGACCGGCAACGAAGCCCTGCGCACAAAATGGGATGACCCTGACCGAATACCGGCCCGACTTTTTACACGATCATTAACGTAAGCAATGGCGTAACGCGGGGTATAGCGTAACGCGGTGGATTTTCAGCGACCCCAACATTCGACCTTTAATTACTTAGTATCAACTATAATATAGTCCTCAGTTTTAGTCTTTGAATTATCTTTAGGTTCTTCTTTAATATCCTCATCACTCTCAAATTCATATATAATAGTCTTCCCTTTCTTTTTCCCTTTTTTTTATACTCTTTTTTTAGTCTCCTTTTTTGCCTCTATTACTGTATTATATAGTTTTTGCATAGAAATAAGAAAATAACCCTTTAAAACTACTCTCTTTCCTTTCTTACGCGTTACGCGTGTATTTATAACTAATCGTAGCTTATCTACTTTACGTTATTAAATAATAGCCCTTGCCTAAAGTTACTTAGTTCTATTTATCAATTTTTAGATATACTAGCGGAGTAGTATATAAACCTCACTACTTTAAATTAAAGTATTAAGAAGCTCATTCGCTGATTATAAGGTTATTAGGTCTAGTGGCAAACTATTAATAAAGACCTAATTAAAAATATCGAATTTAGTAGGTGTTTTTAGTGAATCTAGAAGAGGGTCCTCTTAAACTAATATTCGAAGTGCCTTCTATAGATTAAATAGCAATAATCTAGCTCTATACTATAAGGATTTAATATAATAAGAATCAAATATCTCTTTTTGAGCTTGAATATATACCTTTATCTACTTATGCTTTTGTATTTGTACTAGTTGTATCTTAGTAAGATAAGAAAGTACTACTATTAGTCGCTTTTTTAAGGGACTAAAAATCGTAATACCAAGAGGCTAGAGTATATATAATATATAAGCCGGAAGGATCATTAAAATAATCTTATTTTGAAGATAATAAGTAATAAAGCTTCTACTTATATAAGAATCATAGCTATTATAAATAAGGAGACGATATTAGCTATTTACTTTCGTATAAGTTATAGGTTCGAATACGCGCTTCAACTATTCTAATCTATAAAGATTACTTATTTAATCCTTTATATTTACTAAAAAGAACTACTTATTAAGAACCTTATTTGGAACCCAGCTTTAAAGGACATTTTAGCCTTTGAAAATAGTAAAAGATATAATAGTTGTTCTATCTATACAGATATACTTAACTATAGAAACCTATTCTTAGCGGCCTAGATATACTTAATATTTCGTTCGAAGTATTAAATCGATTATTATTCGAGTTGATTCTATAGTTCTAATCGAAAATCCAGACTCGTCTATATTATAGATATTCTCTTGTATAATTCTATAGTTATATACTATCTTCTTATACGCGTTAAACTAGTCTTAAAGCACCTCTTTTATTGCCCTATTTATCTGCTAAGACTTAATTCGACGTCCTATTATAACTTTGAGGTATAGATACTGTTATATAAATCGTCTGACCTACTCTTGACCAAGTAGGTATTATAGTATAGGCTCAAAAGAGTATACGAGAGGTATATTGTCTAAATCGAAGATTCGGCGCGCGCGAAGTTCCTTAGCTATTTCCTTTAATAATCGATACCCTAGAGTATAACTACTAATTATCAACTCTTTAATCTACTTTAAAAGGACCTTCTCTTATATAGCTAAGAGTTTCTGTTGTTACTAGCGTGCTTGGGAACGCGATTGGCCTCTATTGACGCAACGCGTCACTAAACTCTTAGGAAGCTTCAGGCTTTGTTCTACTTGATATAGAGACTTATACTTCCCAGATTTAATACCTAATAGAGCTTCCTCTATTAGAATATCACGCTAGGCAGCATTAAGGCTTTTGGGGCGGACTATTATTAAGTAATTAAAGGATGAATGTTGGGGTTGCTGAAAATCCACCGCGTTACGCCATACCCCGCGTTACGCCATTGCTTACGTTATCTCGGCCATGGAAGTTTCTGTTCACTCAGCCCATCATCCAAGTACTTGCTTGTTATAATGCATATGATTTCGGGGGTTTTGTACTTGTTTATCAGAACGTTTCCAGAACGATGGGAGAAGCGATACGGCGAGAGCACTGGGGTGGGAGGTCTGAACTTCATTTCCTCGTAGTAGGAAATCTGGTTGCCAGTCAGATCTGTGGACCTTGTAATGATGCGATTTACAGGACCTTGAAGGTGCGATACAATTACCTCGAAGACATGGAGGAAGTTCCTGAATTTTGCCTGCCGCTGATGGTGTTTGGCGCCATTGTTACTCCTTTCGGATTGTTATGGGTATTTCTTTCCACTTCCTATTTCTTTGCTACTTCTGTCTCGGACCCTTTTTTGTCGCTGCCAAATTTATCACAGTACGGATGGTCAGCACAAGCCCACCTCTTCTGGCTCATGCCCAACATCAGTGTAGCTGTCGAATCAGACGATATTGTGTGGTAAAATCATGTATTCATAGATATCTAAGGAGGAAGAAAAGGTATGGTTACCAGAACCCGAGATATGTGTACACAACCGTTGCCATAGCAACCAGCTCATCTGACAGTAGCGCTCACGGAGCTGGTTTGCTAATATGCTACCAATGCATTCATGTCTACATTGTGGACTGCTACACCTCATACGCAGCTTCCGCTTTTGCAGCCACGACCTTCTTGCCCCCGCTTTGCTCATTTAGCTTCCCGCTTTTTGCACCTTACGTGATTTATGCGTTGGAATATGTTTGGGAAGGAACACTTTTTGGATGTGCTGCTATTTTGCTTGGTGTTCTAACGCCGTTTGTGCTTTGGAAGTATGGCGCGAGGATTAGGGACTTGTCACACGTGCCAGACGAGCGGCGTGCGGGCGCAGGTGGATGCAGAATGCCATCCTCACACAAGGGCATCTCAAATAATTTCAGCGATTCATAGAAAGTAACCCTTGCAAGGAATTTCTAGTCGTTTACTCGCAGGAATGGAGAATGATCTTCCGCCGACCTTTTCGCCCTTCCCTCGTCTCCCAATTGAGCTCCGCTTGAAGATTTGGCGATACAGGCAAGTCGAAACGAATCCTCAACATCCACGTCCTCATTCGCCTGGGAAACACTGTTGACGAGTCATTACAACCCCACGCCATGATCTTCGGCAGCAAAACTCCTCCAGCCCCACTTCCCGTCAACTAGGAGTCGCGAGCTAAAGCGACGAAATGTTACCTTTTAATTAGCAGCAACGGCACACCACGCTTCTACTCCAACCCAAGCCTCGACGCGTCGTATTTGGAAGAAGCCTCGAGAGAGGCATGGCTAGGTGTCGTTGATACTGTCAACAAGACTTCCAACAATTGCAAAGTCGAGCTTTTAGCAGTGCCATAGGAACGGGCTGTCGTGCTTGACCAAGAGTTGGGGCTCAGAGAACTGCTCCTCGTGAGTCAGAGTAGGCCCAGAGAGATTGATGTGCTGTACCTGTGCTCGGCTGGGGTGAGATTATGTCGGGTTTGGTCATCTTGATGGAATTTCGCACAAAGGGGAATCTCCAAGGATAACGGTTGTGCGAAAGAGGTTCTGGGATGATCGGGGTTCGCCATGTTAGACATGGAGCGCCCAGCCTGAGATGGTACGTATATTTGGTCTGAGAAAGGCCAGCTCTCATCGGAGAAGGATAAAAACCAAACCCCTTTTCGTTACGCGGACATTGAATCCATGAAGTGTCAACTTTGACGCGGCGACATCCCCAACTTGTACTGGAGGCTAGGAAACTGAGGCTGCCTTCCCCTGCGGCGTTGATTCTAGATTTCCAACGAGCCGATGACTGGTAATGGCCTTCGAATCGACAAACAGAGGCGAAGAAATTTCTGCCGAGGACTTGAAACGGAACTCCGCATCGGTACCCTCGTGTGGGACGTTGAGATACAGTCAGCGGGATACACAGGTATCACTAGATCCTCTCTTTATATTCAAGAACCTTTGACAACAATTCATCATTGATCAACTCTTCAAGTCCTCATACACGATGAAAGGAAAGACGAAATACGTTGATCGAGAAATCCCCACAGTCTGCTCTATCTCGCTTAATCATCCTTAATTTCAAACTAACAGCACTAAACAGATCTCTCTCGCAAACTTCAACGAGCGCATCGACGAGATCACTACACAGCTCGTACACGCCGCCGAGAGCGTTGGATTCTTCTCCATCACCGACCATGGCATCTCCGCGGACGATATCGAAGCCATGTTCGGCACATCCGAAGCATTCTTCACACTCCCAGACGATGTGAAAGCAACGGTTCCCTGGGACCCGAATAACGTTGGATGGGAGAAGATGTCACAAGTCAGGCCATCAACTGGTGCACCGGATACAAAGGAGTCATATCAGTTGCAGTTTGGGGAGAATATGAAAGGGCTGTGGATATCGGACGAGCATGTGCCAGGATTTCAAGCCAAATGCCTCGAGTTCATGAACCGAGTGCAGAAAGTTTCCGAGAGGCTGATGGTCTGCTTTGCTCGTGGGCTAGGGTTTCCGGATGACTTCTTTGTCAACGTCCACGATGTTACACGTCCCAATTCACAATCGACATTCCGATTACTCCACTACTATGCCACGCCAGAAACAAATGACGGAAAGATTTATCACCGTGCAGGTGCACACACCGATTGGGGCTTCCTGACAGTCCTCTTCCAACGCGCAGGGCAGAGCGGACTCGAGATCTGTCCTGGCCGCGAAGTGGTGACGGAGTATGCGCTGGGAGATCGATGGACAAAGGTGGACTTGAAAGCTGGAGATGTCATCTGCAATATTGGTGACCTGTTAATGTCATGGTCAGACGACCGGTTCAAATCGACGTTTCATAGGGTCAAGGCACCGTGTGAACCGGGAGACTACTATGGGGAAAGATACAGCATTGCATTCTTCAACCAACCTTGCAAGGACACTGTCATTCAGGGGCCGAAGAAGAAATACCCGATGGTTACTGGAGAGCAGTTTATTGCTAATGCTATTAAGACGCACTTCGCTGCTTTGAAGGCAAAGACGGAATCTATGGCAGTAGAATCCGCTCCAGCTTCTCTGGCGCCCGATTCATCGGCCTCCGTGAAGGCTGCGGCATGAGTTATGGAAATATGGGCCTGCTTGAATCAATATTTAACATTTCCATGCGGGTTGCAGCAGACCTTCATTTCTCATGTTCATGGCAAGAGTGCTAAACCTCATCGGCTGAACGCAACTGATCCATACCCATTTTTCTATCACCATTACAGCATCTATCACTTCCAGCCAGTCGTATTTCCCTTGGTTCCTAGATGTGAGCTGCCATCGTCTCACCCTTCTCTGACCTGTCAGAGTAGCAAGTGTAACTCGCAAATCCTCAGAATGAGAAGTCCAAGTGCGCGCCCCAATTTCAAGCCCTCAATTAACAGATCTCTCTCTCTCTCTTCTCCTGCCCTATACCCATTAAGTGCAGCTAGTTGGAGAGCAGACTACCCAAGTTTGTCTTCTATATCTATATCAGCATCTTTATCAAGCAGCAGCTGCACAGTGGCGTCGTGCCCGTTCTCGGCCGCCCGTGATAGTGGTGTCTGGCCATAGTTATCTTTTGACTCGAGGTCAGCGCCCTTGTTGAGCAGTCGCTGCACGACGGCCTCACACCCGTTCCTGACCGCCCGTGATGGCGGTGTCCGGCCATACTTGTTTTTAGACTCAAGATTAGCACCCTTGTC